>KN884409.1:8151-20544 GCA_000934455.1 Apostichopus parvimensis
AACAGTGTTTTTTATCCTCCTTTGTTTTTGGTTTTCTTGCCAGTTAGCACCTCTATCAAGGATGATATGAAGATATCTCAACTCAGAGTTCAACGACACTTGATGGAAAGTGTAATGAAAGGGGATTGGCAGGAGGTATGGAAATGTCTACAGGTTTACTACCATGCCAAGGCTTGTCAATTTATTTGTGAACAAAAACCCAAATGGTGTGAGATATGGCAGGCAAGTATTATTTTTTTTTGGTTATTAAATTATTCTGTGAGAAAATGAAACATTTCACAAATTAAAAGTTGATTTTCATGGTTTTCACATTTTGTGGAGGGAAAGGGGGGTGGAGTGGGGTGGCGGCGGGATTTGGGGTTGTAGGAGGATGAAAGGAGGAACAGACTTGGTGTAGCCTTCATAAGATATAGAGATATTGCACACTTGGCATTCCTTATTACTGTTTACCTGATTTAAAGTTGTATGATTCAGAATACAAGATGGATGTTGCCAAATAAAGTTTAAATACTACATTAATTAGCTTTGTATATTTGTTATTGTTTTCCAACATTAAAGAACCCAATACGCCACAGTGAATTTGCCCACCAAAAGCAAAGAGGGGTCAGGTGTATCAATCATTTCCCATAGTATGTACCATAATGGGAATGAGATGGCAGTATGTGCATTGTGCACATGATTTCCCTAGATCTCAATGCTGAATGATTGGTAGTTAAGTTCCAGTTGAAAAGCCTGTCATAGTGACATTGAAAGTGACTGTATGTTTTCTTGTTAATTTTTTACCCAGAGTGCCAACTTAAGATTTTGAAGGCACTTACATAGTTATGATTTTCTATGTAGAGATTTTTTGGCCAGGTGTAGAAGACAGTCTGAGCAGTCATAATATTATAAGTTTATTTGTTAATAAAGAGTAAAGGAAAATACAGTCAGGAAGAGAAGAAAAAGAGCACTGAACTTTGACCTGAGATCACTGCAGGTTTTGAATTCCATTCTAGCCAAATCTTTCTTTGCTCCTATCTCATCAGTAAAATTCTAATTAGTCAAAATTGCCTTTAGTTGTTGGCAACATTTTATATTACTTCGGAAAAAGACATTGTGGAAAAAGACATTGTGGAAATAGACCAACTTACCAATAGAACAAACAAACTCTTATGAAAAGGTTGAGCTAATTGATAATCAGATGCGTTTATTATTGATGGATTGATTGATTTATTGATTTAGTTATTCATTACATTCATTCATTCAGTTTCTTTTTTTCTTTTTCTATTCATGATTAGGTTGGCGCAGAATGCCTTTCCAGACTGCCAGATAAGACCGAGTTTGAGAAATCTGTGTTTTACAGGTAAGTTCATATTTCAACAGTTAAGTGTTGTGGTAAATAACAAACTACCCTAAACATAGTTTTCTGCTTTTGCATCTGTGTAATTATGAACAATCTGAGATTGATAATGATCATCTTGAATCATGAAGGAAAATTACAAATTGATATAATAAGAATCGTTTGAAATTTCAGTTTTCAAGTCAAAGTAATTGACAAACTTATATGGATACAAAAAAATTGGGATAGAATTGGGACATGAACATTCAGAATATTCAGATATAATTTTGCAGGCATCCAGTCGATAAAATGGTTGCTCTCGTCAATTTTCTTTTTCCGAAGGGAAATCTGCAAGCATGACAGATTCAGACGGAACCATGTCTCCGCGGAGTATGTCCTGTATCTCATCGCCAATGGTAACTTAGATGAAGCACAAGATCTGAGAAGGACCCCTCTGCCTTCATTCGAATACCTGGCCAACAAATTTCACATTGAGCTAGAAACGGAATGGGAATTAAGAAGGGTTGCTTTATCTGGTATGTTGCTTTACTTACAATGGTTGAAGGAGACCGACGACCAGACTTCTATGGAGAATGAGAAAGATGAAGAGGGTATGGAAACTTAATATTCTCTGGAAATCATTTTGTAAATAGACTCATCTAGCATTGTGAAACATTTGAAATTGACCAACCAGTTAACACCCCTGCCCCTCCCCCCCCCCCTAAACTCATCTTCCATGATCCTCAACTAAGACAACCAAAAAAAAACAATGTGAACTGTCTCTTTCACTTCTGCCCCTGCTCTGTTTGTTATTTTTCCGAATATTGAGTAATTTGTTTAATTCCCCTACATGGCCGAGAATATGTACTTGTGGTTTGCTTCTGTTGGGAATAAAAAACACATGATGATAGCATTTTGTATTGGAAAAAAATATGAATATTCCTTATTGTGTCATATTTATAAATTGCATCTGACAACATCAGAATGGATGATGTCTTCAGGGCACCCTCAGCTAAAATTGTCAATCATTTACCCCTCAGAGGAACAGAATATTTCGATACAAAAGATACATTTTGATGAAATTCTAAGTACAGAGAACTTTTGACAGCCAAATGTGTCTGATTTCAATATAGGGATAAATTAACAACAGTAGTAAAATAACGTTAGTGAAGTTTTTGAAGGGTATCTGCCCAAATGACATCACAGGCCCCCCCCCCCCTCCCCAACTGTGATTCAGTCTCCTGGAGTAGTCGAAGGTTAAGTGAACCAAAATACTGTAGGTTGCATTCAAAACAACCATATCTCAAGTTTAGTGTAAGCTATATTGAAATGGAGTTTTCAACTAGCAGTGTGTGGAATATTTTTCTCTTCAATATAAGTTTCACATTGGTTGTCACCAGAATGTCCCTTTCAGTTAAAGTGACATTTTCTACACACAAACCCAGCCATTATAATCGATCATTGTGGTAGCAATAATTGTCATGAACATATTTTCCCCAAACAGCTAAGAATTATCCTCATTCCATTTGGAAGATTTAATGTTCCTTATTCACACACAAGGCTGAAGACTTGATAAAGTCTAAATATGACATCATAGAGCAACATGTGCTTCATTTTCCATTGTTTCTCTTTAATTATTTCCAAGTTTATTTTCAGCAAATGGAGATGGATTTTGCAAAAGTTTATTCTAATAAAGTACCGTAGCTTTTATCATAACCAAATGATAGCATTGGTTCCAGTTCCAGTACTGTTAACATTCTACGGTCTGGAAAAACTTGACAAGAATAACAAAGAGAAAGTGAAAGGTTTTAGATCCTAATGACACTACGACATCACAGATTTACAAAATGCCAGCAGCTTCCAAAGAGGACCTTTCAAACTAGGATATCTCCTAGGATTTTTCTTCGTGGTTTGGAGGCGGAGGGGGGCTGGTTCTTCAAATGTCTTGTATTAAAGCCAAAGATGATGCTCGGGTTTTGTGTTCTCTGTAAATGCAGTCTTCCACTGGACGTAACCTCACAGTACTCCTAGATTTAGTAAAATGAGCAGTTTGAGAAATTGTTTGTGTTTTTCTTACTGTTTTAAATAAATTGCTTAATTTCAAGTGTATATCATGAAATGTGCTTTATTATTCAATTTTAAACCAATAGATGAACATCCTGATAGAGACAAACCTTCCAGAAAAGCAGACCTTGCCATGCAGGCTATCTGCCAGTTTGTGCATGTGACGAATGAGCCCGGTGTCTGGGATATATTTATCACAAAACTGGCGGAGGTAAAGATGTAAAATGGAGTGATTGCAAGCAGATCACCTTTTGATTATAGCATATTCATAGTGTTCCTGGTCTAACAACATTCATAGCATACAAAACTGTATACAGCAATGTAAACTTTGAGAATGTTTCAGATTTGATTACAATTCCAAAGGCAATCAAATTCAGGACTTCAGAGTATTTCATGTGTATGTTTCCTAATTGGGAAAACATTTATTTTGTTAGCAGTTAATATCCTAAATTGAAACTTAAATGTCTGTAGTGGTTCATTTATAAGCAACAATATATAGATGTTGTTACTGGGACTTATTAAATTATTTTTATTGTCAAAGAAGGATCGAGGATATTTTTCATTGTATGTAGAGACACACTGATGATGTGAGAATATATTACCCATATTGTAAATAATATACATAAAGACTTTTCTTGCTAGAGTATATATTATGTGATGGAATTGAGAGTATATTATAAGTAGGTGTGCCTGTATCCAGGGATGTGCCCAGGATTTCCTGAGTGCTGGGTATACTGATCGCCGTCCTGGGGGAGGAGTCTAAGGGGGAGGAGGTTTCGATTTTTGAAGGTGCTCAGATGCCAAATGCTGGCACTTTTGTAGCTTTTTAAGCACATACACAAGTACTAGTTTTGCTAACAATTTACATTTTTTTCATTTTTTTTTCAATTTATGTTGAATATATTGTTAGGAATGTCGGGATTTTAGATAAAAATAGTGCTGGGTGGGATTCACGATTTTTAAGACAGTGCTGGGCGGTAATTTTTAGTGCTGGGCGTGGCCGCCCAGTGCCGCCCAGCGTGGGCACATCCCTGTGTAACATATAAGGAAAATAGAATAATATTTATATGAGAGCAAGAGAGTTGTAAGAGGTCACTCAGTTTTTAAGATGGGAGACCAATCATCGTCAGTGATTTTCCTGACTCAAAGTGAGTCATGAATCTGAATCCAATTATTATCTGCATCGGGTAAAATTTGACAGACTGGTCACAACACTGGCAAGCAGAAAAATGAAAGATCAGATTGGTATGAAAGCCTGATATGTGCTGAGCATCTCACAGGTATTAAAAATATTGTGATGTGTGCTTTTGGTATGAAGAGCACATTTAGATTCAGTGCAAAATCCTGCTATAGATAATAAGGATAAGCACTGTAGCATTCACGTATGATTAAAGGATCACCATTTGAACGACAACTTTTTCATGACCTTTCTATTTTAATGTTGATATTTTATATAGAAACTGTATGTTTCTTTGTCATCCTTTTGGCATATAGTTGTACCAGTACTTGAATCAGCCAGAAAAGGCCGAAGCGACGTATCGAAGATACTGGCAGTTGAACCCGCAGAATCCGAATGCACCCAAGTTTTTGTACAACTTCTTAAAGTCATCTGGGGAGTCTCATACCAAACTTATAGAAGTGTTGCAAGTAAGTAGTTGTAAGCAGTTGGTGAATTTTTTTTGGCAAAAGAATTTTGTAGTGTCTTCATGCAAGTAGTGTTCTGAAATTTACTTTAATTTTGTCCATAATAAATCATTGATTGAAATTTATTCATTAACTGAAAAATTTGGCTGGCATGATTAAAATCATAAAAGGTAGGTTTGGACCTCAAATATTACTTGATAGTTTCCTTAAATCCTTTTTTTCTATTGTGTATATACTTTTCTGTTGATTGCCATTACAGGATTCAATTTCACCTTGTTTCTCTAATTTATTTTGTTTTGTTAATTTGATGGTAAAAATGGTTGTTCTAAATATAATGTAAGAGAGGGAAACACTGTTAGCAAACTGATGCATTTACTGCCTGTGTAAGTAAACCGTTTACCCTTGAAGAAGATTCTGATAGGATGAAAACGTCAGACCCTCTAAACTTATGCATAAATATTATGTAGTTAGGAAAGTGGTACATCCATCTGTATTAAATGATTTCTAGTGTGTCTGCAAACTTGCTGGATCAAATGTGTAAACTTGCCGGGATGCTTTACATTGAATAATACGCTTTGAACGTTTCTCTGATGGTTGTAGAACAATTATTTTCAAAATACTCATGCTCTTGAGACTACCTTCTGTTCCAAACGTTGTTAAAAGTGAAACAAGTTGAACAAAGGCATCAACTTCAATGTCATCAAGCAATGAGTCCTTTTGCTTGACTAAGTAATTTTTAAAATTACAAATGAATACCACATCTCTCTTTCAAGTTTACTGTCACATTTCTTTCTAAGGACATCGTTACCAAGCAACCATCAGATAGTCTGGTAGTGGATTACATCCAGCTGTTGCTAGGGAGTGTCACACAATCTCCTGAATCCAGCCACTCAGTCTGTCTCCATCATCTGTTCAGACTGCTGGATTACCCCTCTTCTGGTCAGGAATTACCACCCTGGGAACTCTTTGTGAATCTCTTGAAATCTGTCTTCAATAGGTGAGTGTCCTCCCCGTTCCATCCCTCATCATCTGTCGATCGTTCGTTAACCCACGGAACTTCAAATAATTAAAGAGAAATCTCCATGTAAAGTCAGAACAGCAGCCACTGGGCTTTCAATTTTGTTTACAGACATATCACTCTTTGTGCCAAATTTCATAATTTCATAAGTCTTCTTTTTGGTCGTCACTACTAGCTTTCAGGGTCATCTCGAAGCTCATTTGCAAAGAGATATGCACTTCTCACTTGTACGGACATGAACATTGTTTCACGTTATGACGTAACAATTCTTAATGCCTTGTCACCAGGACTGTGAAAGGTTTAGCAAAAGTCTGAAACTAAAAAGATGTTTTATAAAGGAAGGATTAAAAATATAACATTTTGCAAAAGTTTCCATCTTCATGATCATTGCAAAATTTATCCTACATTGTTGAAATTCATTTTTTCTATCTGGGATAATATATTTGCCCGCTACTTTGTGATATGGTAAATTGATAACACATCAAATTGCGTTTGTGTATATAATTAACCTTACAGAAGCCCACTGGTGCCATTCAAAAACATAATTTAATTTGATCGTACAAATTAAAAATCCTGAATAGAAATGAAAAAGAAAACAAATTTAGAGACGAAGCTTAATATAATTAATTAATTAAAAATGTCAAGGCAATCGCCAACATCAAAAGTAAATTGAGTGTAAGTGACTGCTCAAAATACAAGTAGAGAACACTTTAGGTAAATTGAAGTAAGGAAAGTTTGAATGATAATTCCAGATTTCCTTTCAAAGGTTAATTAGTTCTTTGTACAGGGAAAGAAATAATGCTTTAGAGCCTTTTTATTGACTTGAAAACGATTAATTTAACACTGGTCCCCAATTTTAATGTCATGTTCCCATTTTTGGTAAGGAGTTTCTATAAATCATTCCATTTTTTAGTTTATCCTATATGCCAGAAAATTAGTACATTTCTGCATAAAATCATCACTTTCTTGTTGTTAATTTATGTTTCATTTTTTTATTATTAATTATTTTATTATTTTATTATTTTATTATTTTATTATTTTATTATTTATTTATTATTAATCATATTAATTTATGTTTTATTGTTTTCATATTGTGTTGCAGTAAGGATGAATCTGAGCTTGTTACTGTTCGAGAGTGTTGGTCAGAAAGAGAGAGCTGGTGGCCAGCACAGTATTTCTCAAAAAGAAACTTAAAGACAACAAAATGTCCACAGTTACAAACATTGAGGGCAGTATCTGCTATTTATCTTCAAGGAAAGGGTAAGTCATTTGAAAGTTCCACCTCTGTTAGAATCGATCATTAGGAGTGTTGGCTTCCACCAGAGACATTAGCCCACACAACGAGTCATTCCAAATATGTAAGAAATGCCATTTGGGTGGTATCTGATGAACATGTGAACACCAAAGCAAACTCCAATTAGCATAAGTCTGTTCATGTCGGTTAAAACAAGAACGAGTTGGCTGACTAAGAATTTAGAGCACAGTGTTGTGAATTGAAATTGACTGTTTAAATACTATCAGTTAGATTATCCATGTGAAGTATACATGCAGCGTAAAGTCTGCAGTAGGGAGGGGACGGGGTGGGTTGAGTTGCGGGGGGGGTGGGATTTTAATATACCTATAGATCCAAATTCTTTGAAAAAAAATGATCACCTTCCTATCCTTGGATTAAGAGGATTCTCACTTTATTCAAGAGATGCTTTGTTTGTTCATTTGATTTGCCTGTGTCAGACTAATTTTTTTTGTTTTTTAAATTTAGAATTCTGACACTATTTTTTATTTCCATATTCATTATTTGTTCAGATTGTACATTTGCCCAAAAAGTGGAAAAGTGGCTCTCTAAGGAACAAAATAACCGCCTGCAAAGGAAATTACAGAAAGCGAAAGAAATGACGGCTCTTTCTGTCTCCAAATAAAAACAAATGTCTGGTATCTCTAAAGCAAGCCGTGATGCCAAAGAAGAACATGGTATAACAACGAAGAAACAAGGCAGTGAATTTTAGAGAAGTTTACCATTGGTATCCAGTAGGAGTGTAAAACAAGACAAACTCTTTGTCTCTTGAGATCCATGTTTACAGAAAGGATGATATGCTGGGAAAGAGCGGAACCTGATGTCTTCCGGCCCTAAATGCCTAAAGGTTGCAACTTTTAAGAGCCAGTATCACGTCTGAAACTAGGAGTGTGGTGTAAGCAGTGGCGGAGCTAGGAGTATTGGTCAAGGGGGGGCGAGAATGGTCTGTAGGGGCGCTTTCGACACTATCTAAGCGGCGCGCCACCACAGGTTGGCGCGGAGCATTCAGAAATGTTTGAGTCAAGATACTCCCTAGATCGCAGGAAATGACCCTTTCCGGGCCTTGCTTATTTGCATATAAACGAAGAATAAATAGGTGTCATCGCCATTTTGTCAGAAAATTACACCAACAAAATGTGACAAATGTCAATAGGTAGATGAGAGCGCAATAAAAAAAGTCAATAATCGCAAATAAGTAAAAAGTAGTAAAAAGCTGAAAAGGGTGCCAGCAGTCCATTTGAGTCCGTCAGGGGGGGCGGATGGGGGGCATCCGCCCCCCCTGACTGTATGGACGCTCCACCACTGGGTGTAAGGGTGTGGAGGTGAAGACATTAGTGATTGAATAACAAATTGTAAAATCAATGGCGAAACAAACAAATCTCAATTTTTTTTTTTTTAAATAATTTGGAGAAACCAACTGTCATATTGCTCAGATGTCTGTTATGAATCACAAGGTTCCTGTGGGTATTGCAACCCGTCGTAATCCTTGAATAGTTTTTAACGTGGTATAATTAAGAACTTGATGGTGATAAGGTTATTCAAGGGTCATATTTGGTCATTGAATACTCTGTATGCTTCCTACATAGAAATGGAAATTAAGTTTCTTATGCTTTCATTTATTTATATTTTGTCTTCCTCTTGTCAAAGCTACTTTGGGGTTTGTTCTTTTAACCTTTTAACTATTTTGCTAGTGCATATAATATGTTTCTTATTCCACTTATTTCAAATGGAATATTAGTATTTGCAAACATGGGAGGAATAAATCTTACGTAAATTTGAATTATTCACTGACTTGTCTTGACTAATAATACATAACAGTTGCAGTATTTCAATTCCATTTATACGAATGTATAACACCGGTCAATCTTCCTTAAGGAATGATTTTGTCATTGACCAAATCGCCCCCCTTAATTTTCCAGTAGTCCTAGTTATAAATATACATATAATTGACAAAAAAACAGCTTGGTAACTCATCCCCCTGCCCCTATGCCTTGCCCCTCCATTTTCAAAATTTATTGAATAGTTAATGGATGTCAAAGACAGCAGAAGCAGCGAGAGTTACATAAAAAAAACATTTGCCACTTCTGAAATTAGATTTTTTGGACATTTAAACTGGTTTCCAATTCCTCGTGAAATAGTTTATAAATTGCTCCAAGCCGAATTTCAAGAACATTTAAAGTAATGTTGAGTAGCCATGTCCGGCTTTCACAACTCCAGCAGCTGGCAAGTATAGTCTATGTTCAATTCAGTGGAGCGATACTAGTGTTGCATTACAACTTTGTATTCTTTTTGGTCATGTTTCTGTCCGGTTGGTTTTCATTTGCCTGCGAAGCTCGACAATTTTATATGTGTTCTTAGTGTTCAAGTGTTCTTAGATTTTGTATCGATTGTGTCAATATTTTGAGGGGTCAAGAATAATCTCACAAAGCCAGGCACCGGACACCTCTACCAAACAGATCCCCCCTCCGATGAATTTTCAAAGTTGACTCCGACCCTTACCTAATACACGTGCCATTAATGAAAGCATCAAAACTCTCTGACAGAGAGGTTTTATAGTGATTCATTCAAAATGGTTGCATTTCCTCTCTCCAATAATTCAATCGATCCCATATTGTCGATTACAAACGGAAGCTAACTCCCGGAACGTGTTTCCTGAATAATTTCTCAAAACCTAAACGTTGCAGACCAATTAAAGGGAAAGAAAGCAATAAAACTACAGGGCAATTAAATTAAATTGTGTGCTAATACTCTACACTAATTCTATCCGATAAGCCATTCACTATGATAATGAATCTAGCAGAACGGGATCATCGCTCCGATATTTTACTTGTTCATGACAACCCGACATCTCCCTAAACAACGTTGGGGTTTTCGGACAATCCGTAAGATTCGCCCGACTACAGTCGCTCTTGTCCGACAGAAAATAACTTGTGGGGAAGAGGGACACCCTCGCACACTCTCCTGAGTGAAGTCCCTGTTTGCGAGAGGATTCGACATTTGGGCTAAAGATCGAGTCCATGGACTTGATAACGTAACATTAGTTATATGTTCACCTAATTTCCAAATGGAGGAAATCTAGACATTAAAAAAGTAAAGAAAAGTAAGAATCGTCTTTTCTCCCAGAATTGTGGACGAATGGAATGATTTTCCTAAACGCTGGTCATGGTACATTAAATAACTTTCATTGGGTTTAAGAATCCATTGGACATTTATTTTAAGTTGACTTGCAACTTGAAGAAGTTGAGGTGTTTGTTGGGAATTGAGAACTGGAATAGGCCTACTCAAGAACAGTGAAAAATTCGCTGAAGGAATGAGATATATCAAATTAAGCTTTCTAATAATATTTCCTGTTTTAAAATTAGACATATTTATTTATATCTTAGGGGAGGAGATATTAACCACATCTCCGTTAACTGAAACCTGTCTTGAAGATCGACCTTTTGACCTTTTGACTTGTTCAAGATGCTTATTTACTTTGACCTTTAAACATTATGCACTTTGCACACAGTCACTTAACACTTGTGCCTGAGCCGTCCGTTCACTTATTAAAATATTTGATAATAGCTGTTTCTATGGAAATGCTGAATTGGCTTCAAAATGCTACGATGTCTTCGTAAACATATTAGCCTATTTTACAGAAAGGGCGGAATTGAAAATCCTGAACATGTTATATTGGTTACCAGCCCATACAGATTCCTTTATAAAGGAATCTGTATGAACTGGTAATGGCGATCTATGGTTTAGTTTTAAGGATAATTCAACTACATGAATTTTCATCGCTGCTTTGATCAGACTCCGCAAGAAGGTTGTGTATGGTTTTGACAATTTATCCTCAACTGACTTTTTCATGTTTCCTAATAGTAGTTGTACTAGAGGTCACTGTCATAAACTCTAAAGTTACAAAGTATAGGATTAGTATTCGGCATAACTTTTTTTTTATAATCATGGGTTATTAATGAATGGAACGGTGTGCTAGAGAATTAAGTTTACTTGCAAGTAGTGTGAATCATGGGTGGTTTATGAATGCTTTGGACAAGCACTGTAATCGGGTCTGATTTTTTTGTGTCTTCGGGTTTTTTCCCCCTCTCACATAGGATCCTTGAATCCCTTGATGGAAACTTGATTGTAGGCCAGCTGGTGCTTTTTTCTACTAAACTAAACATATGCCAAGCCGTACTATAGTCAGTATAGTTCCTGAAACGCGCATAGCGTCCAACTGTGTTTATTTCGGCTTGATCTTCATATCAAGATCTTCTTCAGATATGTCTTCATGCGTCTCTGAAGAAGAGATTGTATACATTTGCCCATAAACTCACACAAGCTCCACCACTATAAACATATTTTGAACAGCTTTTTTTCCTCTCTCCTCTCAAACCCCCACCCGTCTCGCCATCGGGCGGCTCATTTATTTTACATTTTGAAATACTGCCGCATGAACGTAGCGACAAAAATAACCACGACTAGATGTAACCGTGACACCGAATCAGCAGCAGGTTACGTGATGCATGACAGTGGTAACGTTCATGTGAAATTAGCTAAAATAAATACGTAAATCAACATTCAGGTACTAGTTTCAAGAGTCAAAACCGACGTGTCTGACATTCCATACCAAACGTTTCGGCAATACCACTGTACTATGCAGAGTTAGCCCACGGACCACGAACAAGAAATAAAGAAGGTAACTTAGGCCAAGGACCGAAGGATAAATAAATAGAGTTATAAACTGTCTCATTTGCTTGAGCGCAGTTGTACAGACTTTGTCCAGGGACCATGTCATGACTAGCATAACTTCATGCGTAAGGCTCAGTTAGGCTAACTGCACCCAACAGATGCGACTGTAACTACTAATACTAAGTTATACCAGGACCTAACTTCAGAGTTAGGACTAAGGCTAACCTAGGCCTAGTTACATTTTTGTCTAGCCTATAATGTAGGCTAAATTCACTTCTTTCAGTAAGTTAGGCTACCGTACTTAATATAACCTTACTTAGATTTCAAAAGCCATTTAAAGTTTAGTCTAACACAATACTTAAAATTCCTTAGCCATCCTCTCATTGG
>KN884409.1:20594-57605 GCA_000934455.1 Apostichopus parvimensis
GAAAAGTAAGAATCGTCTTTTCTCCCAGAATTGTGGACGAATGGAATGATTTTCCTAAACGCTGGTCATGGTACATTAAATAACTTTCATTGGGTTTAAGAATCCATTGGACATTTATTTTAAGTTGACTTGCAACTTGAAGAAGTTGAGGTGTTTGTTGGGAATTGAGAACTGGAATAGGCCTACTCAAGAACAGTGAAAAATTCGCTGAAGGAATGAGATATATCAAATTAAGCTTTCTAATAATATTTCCTGTTTTAAAATTAGAAATATTTATTTATATCTTAGGGGAGGAGATATTAACCACATCTCCGTTAACTGAAACCTGTCTTGAAGATCGACCTTTTGACCTTTTGACTTGTTCAAGATGCTTATTTACTTTGACCTTTAAACATTATGCACTTTGCACACAGTCACTTAACACTTGTGCCTGAGCCGTCCGTTCACTTATTAAAATATTTGATAATAGCTGTTTCTATGGAAATGCTGAATTGGCTTCAAAATGCTACGATGTCTTCGTAAACATATTAGCCTATTTTACAGAAAGGGCGGAATTGAAAATCCTGAACATGTTATATTGGTTACCAGCCCATACAGATTCCTTTATAAAGGAATCTGTATGAACTGGTAATGGCGATCTATGGTTTAGTTTTAAGGATAATTCAACTACATGAATTTTCATCGCTGCTTTGATCAGACTCCGCAAGAAGGTTGTGTATGGTTTTGACAATTTATCCTCAACTGACTTTTTCATGTTTCCTAATAGTAGTTGTACTAGAGGTCACTGTCATAAACTCTAAAGTTACAAAGTATAGGATTAGTATTCGGCATAACTTTTTTTTTATAATCATGGGTTATTAATGAATGGAACGGTGTGCTAGAGAATTAAGTTTACTTGCAAGTAGTGTGAATCATGGGTGGTTTATGAATGCTTTGGACAAGCACTGTAATCGGGTCTGATTTTTTTGTGTCTTCGGGTTTTTTCCCCCTCTCACATAGGATCCTTGAATCCCTTGATGGAAACTTGATTGTAGGCCAGCTGGTGCTTTTTTCTACTAAACTAAACATATGCCAAGCCGTACTATAGTCAGTATAGTTCCTGAAACGCGCATAGCGTCCAACTGTGTTTATTTCGGCTTGATCTTCATATCAAGATCTTCTTCAGATATGTCTTCATGCGTCTCTGAAGAAGAGATTGTATACATTTGCCCATAAACTCACACAAGCTCCACCACTATAAACATATTTTGAACAGCTTTTTTTCCTCTCTCCTCTCAAACCCCCACCCGTCTCGCCATCGGGCGGCTCATTTATTTTACATTTTGAAATACTGCCGCATGAACGTAGCGACAAAAATAACCACGACTAGATGTAACCGTGACACCGAATCAGCAGCAGGTTACGTGATGCATGACAGTGGTAACGTTCATGTGAAATTAGCTAAAATAAATACGTAAATCAACATTCAGGTACTAGTTTCAAGAGTCAAAACCGACGTGTCTGACATTCCATACCAAACGTTTCGGCAATACCACTGTACTATGCAGAGTTAGCCCACGGACCACGAACAAGAAATAAAGAAGGTAACTTAGGCCAAGGACCGAAGGATAAATAAATAGAGTTATAAACTGTCTCATTTGCTTGAGCGCAGTTGTACAGACTTTGTCCAGGGACCATGTCATGACTAGCATAACTTCATGCGTAAGGCTCAGTTAGGCTAACTGCACCCAACAGATGCGACTGTAACTACTAATACTAAGTTATACCAGGACCTAACTTCAGAGTTAGGACTAAGGCTAACCTAGGCCTAGTTACATTTTTGTCTAGCCTATAATGTAGGCTACATTCACTTCTTTCAGTAAGTTAGGCTACCGTACTTAATATAACCTTACTTAGATTTCAAAAGCCATTTAAAGTTTAGTCTAACACAATACTTAAAATTCCTTAGCCATCCTCTCATTGGTAGAAACCTCATACTCAGCTATAAACTGAGCGTAATGCAATATACCCAAGCCAACAGCAGCATCCGGGTGAAATCAAAACAATTTGTCATAACACGTCTTTACTATTCAATTTCGATATTTTTCTCAGCGAGAAAACCATGATTATTTCTGCAGGTATTAATGGAAATTAGTAATAATAATGATAACAAAACATGCCAAAATTCAGGAAATTATAGCCACTTCACAAAAGCACATACCGTACTGTATTTTGATGGACTTACATGGGTACTCCAGCTGGTGAAGTTAATTGCTTTGGAAAATTGGTGTTCAATATTTTCTGCATATTTAGGTCAAAACCAGAAACATTTACATACATAATTTGAAAAGTTTGTGCATGAATCTGATAACCTAGTTCATGATGTCTTTGTGGCATATTATGGCAATTAAGCTGAAAGTTAGATTTTTCTTCATTTTTTTACAAACCAGTTTCATATTTATGGAATTTTAAGTACAGAGAACTTGTCAACTAAGCAAGCATTCAAAACTGAACTTAAACAGCTTTTAACATTTGAGAGGATTATAATTACCAAAAATATTTTAAGGAAAGATTCAAGCTTTTCCAGATGACATCATAGATCACCAACTTTAATCCACTTCCAGGACAGTAAGAAAGCTTGGGTTTATTATCTGGTTAAAGGCATTGAAGACTCGCCCCAAACCGCATGTGGCCAACTGAAAAAGTTTAACTTTCTGTTGCTTGCAAGTGACGTTTTATTCGTGTCGCTACAAAATGCAGACAGTAATGAAACGTGATACCTTAATTGTTGTCTTTAGCTGGACCTGAGATGGCCATCGCTGTATCGTTTGTATACTGTGCTGTGGGTATTGACTGCAGCTGTATGTACTGACTGTACTATGGTGTCTAATTACCAAAGGTAGCAAGCTGTGTGTGTATTTTCTTGGATCGATGGTGGTGTTTAACACTTCGGTTACACCTCATTCGAAACTAGGTCAAATTACCGGCATTAGACGTTTCTTTTTGCGCAAGTCTTCACACCCTTTAAGCTGGAGTTTTAAACTAGCAACTGCTGTGGAATATTTTCCCTCCCTCACAAATGTCACATTTCCTTTAAAAATATTATCAAGACTGTATAATCGACGACAGAGTTACATCCTCCATAAACAATTGATCATAGCGTACATAGCATTTACCTTTATATCTCTTGACCTAAGTTGCACATTGTAATTATGTATTTTGATTACACTCACATTGTACTTGCATATATATCTGTTCAACATTTCTCATGTTGAATTCATAGCAAAAACTGACTTTTCACATCAATATGTTTCTTTTTTTACCAGGGGTGACAATTGTTAACATGCACTCTTGTACTTGTCTTGAGAAGTGAACCCAGTTGGTTGATACTATGGTGCATTGTTTGTATGTAAGGTGTAGTTTAGACAATGCGGCTAGTAAGGAAAAAGAACCCTGAAATTTTCCAAACAGGATATGGGGAGTAATTCAAAAAATAACTTCAGGATATTGCTTGGTTTCATTTCATGGAAGGCATAAGTGCCTCAGAGCCATGGAGCTATCTCACTGGAATTTTTAATTCTGTTTCGATGAATTCGTAGGTGATATGGAAGAAAACAGCATAATTTTGGTAGACCAGGATGGATGACAAGGGCTCAGAGAATCGGCTGTCAGGAGAAAATATAAACATAGGCATAGTTACAATTCTGATCCATTTTGGTCAAGATTAAGGATCAACAGGTTTTAAGTTCAGCAGTAAGGTCTCAGGTGCTACGGTATGTTTTGAGGTGCACATGCACCGAACATCATGGAGAATCTTCTGGCTTTCTTTACCATCTATGTAAGGTCTATTAAAATATGTAGATCTGGCAAGTATACACATGTTGTGACTATACTGTATTTGCACCTCCAAAAGAATGTTGACCCTTTTTGAGTTGCTATGTACAGTACATTATTAAGCTATTAAAAAGATTTGTTGTTACTTTAACCCTTTTCTGTATCATTTGCTGCATGCCTAGTATGTACAGTTGTTTCTGTAGGTTATTATGAACATTCATAAATATAATGCTTCTATATCCATCAACTGTGTGAACCATTGAACTGCATTTCACCTCAGTTAATTACTGAGCAAGCTAGGTCACTTCTTCTTCTTTTTTTCTCTCAAAGATAAAGATGAAGATCACACAGACAGACTTTGGAGTCACTTCAAAGGGTCAGAGTGTCAGTTTGTTTACCTTGACAAACAACACTGCCACCGTGAAAATAAGTACGTTCGGTGCTACCATTGTGTCCATACAAGTACCTGACAAGAACAAGAAAATATCCGATGTTGTGCTCGGGTTTGACAGTGTCAAAGGTTGGCGTCTATAATCTGTGTAAATCACCTTCTGGAACAAGATCTATAAATAGGACTCACAATTAAGTAGCAGTGTGTACATGATGGTTGCTACAATATTTATATATCATGCAAGCGTACTATGCAAGAAACTGTACAGTTCATTAGTTCATACTAAAGAAAATTGGTCTGTTTGGTCAATATTTTATTATATTTTGATTTTAAAGTACTTTCATAAGTGTGGGTAGGGTAATTGTTTGTGCCAAATTCCATGCCATCATTCCATTTCTATCTTTTTTTCCAGAAAACTTATTTTAGAATTGGTCCTATTATTTGATGACAAATAACTTTGCTCAAATTTAGTCCATTTGTTGTGCACTAGTTGAACATGTAAGTTTTAAGATTTGTTATGAAACTTAAGTCTTTCTTACAACTTTACAAAGGTCACATGACTCTTAAGAGTTATAAAATGTATTTTATGACACTCATTGCATGGTCAAGGAAAATATTACTTTTTGTAACAACTTATTCCACAGAAACAACAAAGAGACAGATTACTTTGCATTGTGGTTTTCATTAATCTTTTGTTTTTCCCATTTTGTATAGAAATATAATTTCTTGTCTGTTCAACATATTATTATT
Organism: Apostichopus parvimensis; assembly: GCA_000934455.1. Lineage (NCBI taxonomy): Eukaryota > Metazoa > Echinodermata > Holothuroidea > Aspidochirotida > Stichopodidae > Apostichopus > Apostichopus parvimensis. The sequence goes on from KN884409.1 coordinate 25,549, forward strand.
TTTATACTTAGTTTAACCTTTCTGGGTCCATAAATAAACAAACATTTACGATAAGAAGAAATAATTAACTCTTGGAAATGCTACATATCTCAATGCCACAGTCAATCTATACACAGTACATGACTATATCCTCTTCCAGAGTTTTCCGTAGACTTCATTATTGATGGTGCTATGTCACTTATACTGTATATATGGCTTCTTTCTTACTTTTAGGATATGAAGCCAAAAATCCATACTTTGGTGCTACAGTCGGCAGAGTTAGTGGAAGGATTGGCCAAGGAAAGTTCACCCTGAATGGTGAATCCTACCAACTTGCCATCAACAATGGACCGAACCACTTGCATGGAGGGTTGGAAGGATTTGACAAGGTAAAGCCAATGTTGTGTAAACTACATTAATACAATACTGGTGGAGGATGAGTCGTGTCATGTGACACAGGTATTTTTGGTATTTCTAATCATTTCACTGTACCATGATCTATTCAGCTTTGAATTGCATCTTAGAAGATTTAATTTTAAAATTGTACAAGTTTCACCAAGGAAGGTCCTTCATGTTAAAATTGCTATCTGATTAACTGAATTAGATTTTCATGTCAATTTATTATAATCATGTGAATAAAAGATTTTAAATTAGAGATCAAAGAAATTTTCACTGTACCTTTAGCATTTCCATTAAAGTAAACCTTGATGTACCAGAATGTTTGTGACGTCTCAACTTGTCTAGGACGAGTTTTCATGTAAGTTTTGAGTCCCAGTATTGTTACAGTCTCTGCTTATTATTGAAAATATATGGTGGGCAGTACACCACAATTTATGACCAAATTGAAAGGGGTGCCTTAAACGTGAAAAGAAGCCGGGAAAAAAAAACCAATTTTGGTGAAAAAAACAACCTTAGATGGACAGATTAATGATGAATGGGCACATAATTTCACAATAGTTGCCAATTTTAAGTAAAACCTCTTTTTTTTGGGGGGGGGGGAAGGGGGAGGTTGTTATTGTTCAGTGAGACCAAAGCATTTATTTGGAAAGTTGTAGCAGGAAAAAAAAAAAATTGAAACTTTTTGATTTCTGAGTACTGAGGTCTTTTTGTTATGTGAAATGTGAGAAGTAATGAAGTTTTCAAGGCCTTGTTGCTTCTACTAGAAAGTTTTTGTGAAAAAGTCTTCTCTGTCTTGTTTGATTTTGCACAGTACAAAATATCATTTTCTTCTTGCAGAAAATATTCCAGGCATCTGTAGAGAATGACAGCCTTCAACTTGTTTATGTCAGTCCAGATGGGGAAGAGGGCTACCCCGGAGAAGTGACTCTGACAGTTACCTACACACTCAGGGATGACAATGGGCTTGTTGTTGATTACCATGCTACTTCAAACCAGCCCACACCAATCAGTCTCACCAATCATTCTTACTTCAACCTAGCAGGCCATGTAAGAAATTTGCAGAAATAATATTCTGTAATTTAATATGACGACCTTATGTTTCAGTTCTAAGTGGGATACCAAAATTCCAAAGAATACCATTTCACATGTTTCTATAGAGGGTGGAGAAAGGGAGGAGGGGGTGGGGAGGGTGATAGGGTGATTGATGCACCTAGGGGTGGCCAAGTGGAAGATGTTTTTTAGGGTAATCCTAGCTTCAGTATAAATACCAACATGACTTTATTTCACTGACAAGAAGTGGAAACATTTGGAGGTTCAGGTCACGCTATTATTTCATTAAGCTAAAAACCTTCTAGCAAAAGACAGCTGACAAGTAAGTAATACATCTTAAAAAGACCAACAATATATTTACTTAAACCTGTGGCCTCAAAGTTCTGAGCTTTATCTCTCTGTTTACCCTAATTTCTGATAAATAATTTGCACACTAATATGTCTCTCTCTTTTTCTTGTAGGAGGCAGGGAGCATTAATGACCATCTTCTTCAAATATTGGCCGATGAATATGCTGAAAGTGACCTCAAAACGTTACTCAACTCAGGTAAATAACCACGCTTTGCATTGTTTTTTTAATTTCATTCATAAGAAGGTAAATAACCATGCTTTGCATTGTTTTGCTATTTCATTCATAGGAGCTGCTGCATGTGCAATGTTACATTTCCCACTATACACAAGCCTTGAGCAAAAAGATATTGTTAGCTAATAACAACAGTCTCTTCTTTTGAAGATTAATTTACTGTTTTTTCTCTGTGGTGGAAAAGCTGACAAACTTGTACCAGTCACATCACTTCTCAAATTTATTGACTTGTCTCATAACATGTTGCAGCAATGGTTAATTGGTTGTCCAGGGGTGTATAACCACCATGTTATCCTGGAGGAGCGGTGTAATTACACTTTCACATCCCCATTGATAATTTTTGTAAAATTGATGGTGCTTAGATGCAAAATTGTATTCTACCTCGCAACTTTTTAAACAATGTTGAAGAATTTTCCAACTCTTTAAGTTGTGCTATGCATACATGTTTTATACATATGTTTATGCACTCTATACTAGTAAGATTGGAATATTCTGTTTGTCAGCGCCCCTTGATTCTCATACAAAGCATGCATGGTCCTGCCCCTGTTAGTGTCATAGTAGCAGATAAACCAGATAGCAAGATGACAGTCAGCTATTTTTTTGTACTTTTTCTACTTCTTTTTTTACTACTTCTTCTCAAGTACTCAATAGGTCAACTTATTGAGATAAACTGTAGATTTTTTTTCCTTTCATGTTGTTGTTAAAAAGTTAGCACAATTGTGCCAAATTTTTTACTCCATTGATCATGAACCATGTTGACCCAAGCTTCACAGTTAGTGATAGGGGCAGTACGTGGATGTGTGTATTAAATGGTGTTATAACTGTAACTCGAAACCTGGGTATTATTATTCCATGATAAACATCTCACAAGGTCTTTAGTTTTGGGAAATATTGATTTTTTTCCCCCTTTTTTATCCTTTAAAGATTCTACTTGGGTGCTTGATGTGTGAATTTATAGTGTGTATGGTACAGGCTAAAGTGGGGTATTTTCCCTATTAGGGGTGCTTGGCTTTACTATTAATGAAATCTCGGAAGTTTCCACCATATTTGCCACCAAAATTGACAAAACTGAAAGCAGAGTAGTTTTCTGAGGGGGTTGTGCCATTGTCCAACTTTATTGCAAGGCCAGTTACTACTAACCTGTGTATTAAGTTGATGAGACAGATTGTTTGGTACTCAAGTTTGAAGCATTCTTCCCTAAATTATTCCTTTTTAGGTCGACTGATACCTGTGACTGACAGCATCTTTGATCTACGCCAAAGACTCGTGATTGGAGAGAGGATTCATGACATTCCAGGAGGTGGCTTCGATGTCAGCTTTAAACATCCGAACCAATCATTAGACTACGTCTGTGCAAGGTGAGTTACCTGTAATCCACTGGTTGTGATCAGAAAGGTATCATCTGCCTCCATAAACCAAAGAGCAGAATTGCATTTGTGTCCTAACGAATGTATACTTTTCAGTAGGCTGCAGTGTAACACACATGACTCAATCAGTGACTGAAAAACTGAAAGCTACAATCTGGCATCCAGACCTCATGTTTGTGATTTTGACTTGCTGATCCAGTAGCTTCACTGGATTTCTGGAGACTTGATAAACAATTCTTTCAGCACTCAAAGCATTTGTGTCACAACTTTTCTCGTAAAGTTTGCGATATTGTGATTTGCTCACAGAGTGGAACATCCTGATTCGGGACGTGTTTTGGAAGTTATGACCAACCAACCAGCTGTCCACCTTTACACTGGGAACTTCTTAGATGCCAGTCTGACCGGGAAACAAGGCCATAGCTACCCCAAGCATTCCGCCCTCTGTCTTGAAATGCAGAACTTTCCAAATGCTATTAATCTGGTAAGTGAGTGGAGAAAAATGGACAACACAAAGTGAAACATTTGTTGTCTTGCTTTCTTTCTTTTCATGTTTTGGTTATATTAAATGAGAATGTCCAATCCTCTGTTGTTTTATAACAGTGACTGTTAAGAAAGTTAACTGGCATGAAATGTGTCTATTCAATGATTCAATAGTTGCTCATAGCTTTCACTTTGTAAGTTCATTAATACTTCATGTAATCTTAGCACTGAAAACTTGATGTTGCAGTGGAAGATTCTTTGCTTAGTCTGAGCAACTGGAGTCTCAGTTAGGGTGACAAAGGTTAAGTCATTATGCTGGAGAACTATTGAAATTTAAGACTTTGGCTTCACTTTGTAATGCTTGGGACTTAATTTGGGACTTATCTGAGTACTGACTATTTAGTTTCAGAACAGGTCCGTCCAGGTTATTCTTCAAGAGAACTTTGAGACTACATCTCCTTTTGTCACACTTGGGACTTATGTTTGACTCTGGGTACCACAGACTTTGGAGGTCACTTTTGGTTTAGACTTCATGAGAAAGACATTGAGTCTCAGTTTGCTTAACTTGGGAAATACATCAATACGTTAAACTTGGGAGATTACTCTTGGTTTGATTGACTAATAAATAAACAATTGTTTCAAATCTGGGTGACCTTTGGTGCCAGTGACATGAGATTTGGTGACTTTTATTGTCAGTGACATGAGCTTTGGTGTCAGTTTAGGTAGCTTGAAGCTAAGAGGTTGATCAGCAAGACTTACTGTATATGATCTGTTCAGAAATTTATGACTTGATCTGATTCAATTATTCAAGTACTTGGCTATGAAGTACACCAAACAAGGTAACTAATTCTGATTGTACTAAAACCACTAAACTCATAAATGGAAACAACTCCCCCACTCCCTTCACCCGCTCCCTACCCCTACTCCCTTCCCCACTCCCTACCCCACTCTATAACCCCACTCCCTACCCATAATACATGTAACTGGTATATTTCTTGTTTCTTCTTCTCTCCTCAGCCATCTTTCCCCAATTGTGTCTTGAAACCAGGAGAAGCTTACAGAAGCACCACCATCTACAAATTTTCAGTTTCATCATAGAGAGCAAGAAGAAAAAAGGACAAGAATCAGGGTGGAGTTAATTCAAAATCACTGTCATATGGGAAATTTTGAAAAAGTTTATTGGAGATGGAAAAACATTTTAGCAAATCTATTTTTGTTTACACCAAAGAATGTCAATAGACAGAATATTAGTTCTTTCTTGCCAAGTTTTTAAAGATAACTATGGAAACTCATCACTGATGTCGCATTTTGCGATAATGTCCTAATCTGGCGATACCATACTTGACAACAAAGGAAATAACATCAACCTGAGAACATCATGTTACTTAATTTAACCAAAAATCATGTCAGGAAGAACTCATGAAATGAGGCAATATTAACTTCAAGTTTGCAATTGGAAAAACTAATACATTAAATGTATTAGTCACAAAATGTTCTGTATTGGATGAAACAGTTAATACTTGCTAAACATGAAGCAGTTATGATATAATGGGAATACATATCTTTTTGGGTTGGTTTAGGGGAATCTAACTATATGTAAATAAATATATATCACATCCCGGTCAGGCTCATTGAAAAAGAAAAATAACAGCAAATGCATATCTGATGGATTAATTTAAACGATTAATTTCCAAATGAATGAATTTGAATTTGTTGGCTATTGTTACATGTTTTAATGTGTTAATTGGTTTAGCACTACTAGTACAGCACACCCAGGTTATAGAACACCAGCTTTTATAAATGTATGCAGTTTAACCTGTGCTTCCTTTTAAAGTTTGATAACAATTCAAAGATAACATTGAAGGTGGCAATACTAGTATTGAGAAGTCTGGTACTTAAAATGCTTTTGACTACAATCATGAAGTTTATCAAGAGCAGGTGAAAGTTAAATGACTGCAAACAATTTCAACAGATTTGCTCTTTTTAATTGGCAGCAATATAAGTTTGACTTAATACAAAGTGAATATACATATATGTGTACACTCTGGTAATGGTTCAGAAATTAAATATAATTTTAAATTTTATTATTAATGAAAGAGGCAACTTTAATTCACAATGGTACGATGTGGATAAATCCACAAACAAAAAGCTGTGTATACATAATGACACCTGCTGCACAGAAAATGCTGAAAATTGATACAAATAGTGTACAACCTTATGACCACCAAGAAACTTTGTTCCTCCCTCATCCACCCCCCCCCCCCAAGGGGGAGAGAGGTAGAGGTTCCAAGTGATGAGTTCAACCTCCAAAGTTATTCTTTCCTTTCTAGCAGCTGTATTTTTGGTGTTTTACACCATGTGATATTTAAACATTCAGACCTTATTGATGATGAATTATCTTTGGGTGGATTGTTCACCCAATTATTTATGATTTACTTCCCGATTCAAAACCCACTAGCTGCCAGACTCTGAAGACAAGGGTAGCAGTGAAATTGACAAAGAAAGTTGCCTGGTAATATTTTATGGATGTTCTTTGCAGAGATAAGTCTGGATAACCATTACTCATCCACAAAGTATCCCACAGAAGGTGTTTAAAATGAGTTTGAGATGATTGCATTCTCACCAATTGTGGCTCTCTGAACTTGAAAGGCATTGAGTAGGACTGTTCCAAGTTCTTTCAAAAGCTTCCAAGACCCAAATCACTGAGGCATGTTTGAAACTGCAAGAAGGCTGATATTAACCATGAATGATGCAATTGATGGCAAGTGTGTCAAAAGTCAAAAATTTCATGATTATCAGATATTTTTTGACTTTCCTCTGATATGTATTGATTAAAAAGGTCACTGTATCGCTGGAACAGTTCTTTTTACAAATAAGCAACTTTTGCTTATATTTTATGATACATATTGAAACAGTGCTTTATGTTGAATTATTTCTTATGTTTCCTCACACTCTGTATTGTTACACTCTTGTTAAGTTTGCTTTGTGTAAAATTGAAGCCATTTATGTAAACAGAATTACACACTTAGTGGTTTTTAATAAACATTCATTCAAGGCTTGATAGAAAATAATGTTCATCATTCTCAACAGATGCAAATTATTTACTATAACAATTTATTTGGAAAAGTTCACATTTTTGTAACTAATTTATTTACCTTGTTGGTATTTTAAAGGCATGAAAAGTCCATCCATCCAATCCGAACCTTTCAATTGGAAATTATTTTGTTAATTTTCCTGTAACCAAACAACATTTATTTTAAGGAAAAATGTGGTAATTTTTGAGAAATGGAATATATAATGTTTGCCTTTCATGCTAATGTGAGTTACTCATCTATGTTGATAAGACTCCTCTTCAAATCAAGTTTCAGTTGCAGGCTTTCCTTTGAAATACATTCCTTGTTTTATGAAGCATGAGTATCGAAGTTCTAAAAAGCAAAAGGGCAAAAGAGTTGTTTCTCCTTGTATTGTAAGCTGTCTTTTCACAACAATAAGCCAGTGATAGTACAAATGGTTGTCCACAGACTTTTTCAATTTTTTCGAGTGAAAAATCTACATAACTACTGATCATTTGACTTTCTATATCAGCCTGATTGAAATATGATTTTATTTAATTGTCATAGTATTAAAAAATCTATAACGTATTTGAATACAGGTACATTTTCAATGTCTCTTGTCTGCTTCTACAGGTTAGATGTTAAGGTTGTGCTGCACCTTAAACTGAACTGATGTCAGATGCTCTCTACAGTGGCATGTACAATGCCGGCCCCCCCCCCCCCCACCTTTGTCAGTCTGGAATCCAGTGAGTTTTCATTTTAAAATTCAAACGGGTTTATTAGCACAACCTTGCATTCAGATCTTATATAAGACATGACTCTTAGTCTAAATATGCTGCAGATATGCACCATTTGACGTCGAAACTTCAAATTCTTTCTGGCGGGTAGTACCCACGAACCCCTCAACAAGAGAGCTGTGTCCCAGGAACCAACAACCAAACCCCTCATTATAAAACCAATTGAGAAACCTACAGCTGACAGACATAAAAGTTTAAGCCAGTCTTCCAAATTTAAATCAGCCAGGGGAATATGGAATTTGGTCAGCCACTTTTGAAAATCCTGTGCACGTAACTGGCTAATTTTAACCGTAAATAACATAACGCCTATAATGCTTACTTTTGTGCCTAAACAATATCCTTTAAAGAAATTCTTATAATAAAACCGGAAAACAAACTTTATCAAAATCGTTTTGTTTTCATTTCTTCTACTTCTTATTATTTGTCTCTGTTCTTCTTTTGTAGGATCCATGGTTCAATGCTATTACTTTAGTACGTCTTGATAAAATTTAAAATGATCAATAGCTCTGCAATCGTGAATTGAGGGGGGGGGGGGTTGGGGGAGTTTGGATGTTTACTGAAATTGTAATATTTCTCCCCTCACCTCCTGGGACGCAAAACTTGGTTTTCTTTCTAGTCATGTGTCTTGGGACAACGTAATCAAAGTGGCATGGAAGGTTGTAGCCACCAGACAGTGGCAGACCTACCATAATTGTCTTTCACAAAGCAATAGTGAGATTAAACTTTTCCAGACCCCAGCACTCATGGTGATAACGAAACGGTGGGGGGGGGGGGTAAAAGCAATAAAGGTGACTGAGCAAACTCCAACTGAAACAAATAGCCTAGCCAGACTATGAAAGGTAACATATCAGTATGCCAACTTGACTGTGGGGTGTGTCATTGGTATTACGTACAAATGTAAGCCATTTGGAAGTATTTTGTGGAGGGGGGGGGGGGGCGTGTCCCCATGCTCCCAGTGACTACTGCTTGTTATAGAATTATTAACGCTATAAAACATTTATATAACTATACGTATGGATAGATATAGGCAGGTATCCAATTTTCTCTGTGACCCAAATTGTGTGTTATAATTACAGACGACAACTGAATCAGTTTCCATACGGCGCACGGAACTTTGACCAAACATGTCAATCACTGAATCAAAGTTAACTTAATTATTCAAGATTTCATTCGTAATGCGGCTAATGACTAAACCTTGTGAGAGGCAGACGGATCTCATTAAGCTATATAAACAAGTAGCTTATCCAGTATAATATATATCATAGCTATTTATTTATCTTTTGCCAATTTTGTGCTGTCTCCGTTTAGTACCCGATAATTTCTGTAGAAGTTTTTGCATTCCCCCATCCCTCCCCTCTTGCTACGCCACTGTAGCGAGCATTCTTGAATAACATTTAACACCATGTATTGTATTTACACAATGAGCTTTCCAATGAACTTTGTGTTGTATCTGAGGAATTGACCTCATGATTTGTTTATACATAGACTAGGTAGTCCAGTCACCAGATTTGTCAATTCTAGAAATACAACCCGGACTGCCAGTGATAACAGTGGTTTTAACGATTAACAACAACATATCAAAACTAGTTGGTGTATGAAGTCATGACATACAAGTTCGATGCACAGATAACGCACTGGAGATGAGACGTGACTAGAGAAAAAACCAGGTCAGAAGAAATGTTATGGCCTGGGTCTGACACACAACCTGACATATTTGCGACATCGAAGAGCGCTCACCAAAGGAGAAAACTGGGCCTATCCATTGTAGGATTGTGTTTTATTTCGAACGATTCCTGCTAATCATTGATGAATCGCGAAGATGTCTAATGTTTAGGCTCATACTTGACAGAGTTGAGTTTTATAATGCATATCACTTAAAAATATAGGCTAGGCCTAGGCTAGGCCCATTACGTTTCAAGTTGTTAGGCCTAGCGTTTGGACTTGGCGTAACACTGACAGTAGTACCATACTCCTTATTAATACAGTACTAATATTGTTAGTAGGCCTAATGTTGTAGTAGTAGAAGTGGGTCTAGTATTCATGTTAGGCCTAGCTAGGCTATGCCTAGGATTTCGAACTCAGGCTAAAGTTAGCCTAGCCTTGCATACAACTATCAAATATCATAGGCCTGTAGGCTGTAGTGTAGGTATACTACTATAGTGCTACTACTAGGCCTCCTACTAGCCCTACTGTAAGTTGTGTAATATCACTCAGTATTAACTATTAGCACAAGTTAACTTAGGCCTAACGTTAGCCTATCACCTTCTGACGAAACAGAAAAAAAAACGATGCTGATAACATTTCATGAAATTTGAAGTGATATTTGGCAAATGGAAAACAAAAATATAGCTTAATGTAAATTAAGCTTGTTAGATATACAAACTGTAGTGTAAAAAGCAGTGTAACTTATATGGCCATGGTGGTCAGACTACATTTCCTCAATCTGGTGATCAATACCCCCAACACCATCCCTCCAAACCTCATACTCATAGGCCTAAACCTAAAATAAACGAAAGTAGCCTAGACTTATAGCCAAGAAGTTAAAACTGCACCAAGATATGTTTAACAAGTGGCCATTTTCCTGTGTGCATATTCAGCGAGTAGAAATTATGCACACCTAGGTTTCAATTAAATGAAGCATGACTATTGCGGCTAAGGAAAATTATACCAGTCCATTTAAGTCTCAGGACCAAATATTTCATACCCACTTGTGCTATATAATCCAACATTAACTACTTTGCAAATTCACATACCATTCACCACACTGATACCTACTCTCAGGAGTGCAGTGTTAGTAATTCTTTAACTAACATTTAGCAAAATAAGAATACAGGATGAACCACAGAAAAAAACATTGAATTTTCAGCAAACTACATTTATGGTTCAAAATGGCAATGACTACTGGCAATGACTGTGGACTGACTTTGGGCAATGTACAGTGTATTTTTTATTTGTGAAACCCATTCATCTGTAGGTGGCTTCAATCCAAATGTTGCAACACAACAAGTTGATTTTGCGAAGGACGTGTTGTGCAAAGATGTCAGTCATCAGTTTTCAGTCAAAATGTCAGCCTAAGCATATCATGAAAAGAAAGATATGCCTTAACAATGATAATGAATGTATACCTATTACCTGGACTACTATGATGATGATGTGTCTCACCTGTAAGTGTGATCCAAATCTGTTTATACAAATGGAAAGATATATGTAAGATTATATGATAATGAGATGATTGGGATCCAATTTTTCCTATTTTAAGTGGTAACTGTATGGTCACGAAAATTTAAAATATATTTGAAACGTGTTGCAAAGTTTTGAATGTCAAAAGATAACAAAAACCAAAAAGAAACTGTCATGCTTTATGTTACAGTCATTATTATCTTGAACAAGGGCGTAGGAACCGGGGGTGCTGGGGGGCGCCAGCCCCCCAGTGAAAAATATGGGGGGGCGGAAGTATCATTCCGCCCCCCGCTTTGCAAGTCAGAAAACCTTTTTCATTTCTGCCCTTGGTGCTCAGAAAAAAATCTCATTTGGAGCACCAAATTGCATCTAAGGCCAGGTGAAAATGCAAAATTATTTACGAAATGGAGTGGGTGTTGAAGTGTGCTATATTGCACCAAATTGCATCTGAGGCCACCTGGAAATGCAAAAAAATTCCAAAGGGACACCCCCTCCCCTTAGACCCCTCCCCCAGGCCGGCCATCAGTCTTCAGCCCCCCCACTCAAAAGTACCTTCCTACGCCACTGATCTTGAAACTTGAATATATAATATTGTCTGTGTACTTATAGTATTGTAGTTTGGTATCTAGATTGGGCAACGAAGACTTAGTTAGATTTATTGTGTTTTAGGGCTTTTAATAACAGTTATTTGCTGATCCTTCAGAGTTCATATTAGCAAAGACAACAACCTTGGTTCGAAACCAAACTGCTGGAATTGAATAGGCAATCTAACACAAGGAAATGTCAGTTTGATATTTTAAGGCTGTTTTAGGACCTACTTAATCTTTTTCCCTTAACCTTCAGGTAAATTTAGTGTATGCGGTCTGCTCAAGGTTAGGTAAAGTACTGCTGTCTAAGTACAAGCTTAATTCAGTGGATTTACAATAACATGTATTTTGTGGAAGGTACAAATTACTGTACTGTATACCACAGAGCAAAGTCAGAGAGATACAAGGTGCCACTAGTTTGTAGAACAGCTTTTATGTAACATTGTTAAATTAATTGTTTGTAACATCAATTATAGGTTATGGCTATAAGCATCACTAGTTTTAGTCATCCCACTGACCTCATAATTAACAAAATCTTGTTAAGCTTGGTAGCCCACAGCTTTAGAGAGATAATTTAGGTTAATCAGGTGATAAAGGCCAATAAATATAAATTTCAGTTATATGCGTTATAGAAATAAGGAGGATTTTGGGGAAATGGTTAATAATACAGTGGTACAATGTTTCAACTGGTAAAAGTTTGTCTCAAGGCTCAAATCCTCATTTTTGAGACTTACTTAGTCTGTTTTATCTAGCTTGCATTAAACTTTTATGGCTCACCATTCAAACTGTAGTTTTGCTGTTCATATAATTTGTGAATAACATAAATCACACCAATTGCTAAAAGTCTGAGAGTGGTATGATCGTTTTGTATAAGTTTAATTATTTCAAATCCTCCACTTCTACCCATCTGCATTTCTGAAAAGGGTTACATTTCCATTGTTAACTGTTGTACTGGTAATATTGCTGATAGAGAAAGGGGACTGTAAGTTTCTACTTGAACGCTACAGTATGCCAATCATTTCAGTCTCTCCCCTTTGTTGGGAGTTTGAGTTTTTGGAAGATGTCTGACCAATTAGCTGCATGTTTAATGCAACAAGAAACAGTGTAAATTGTTGGACAAAAGTGTTCCTTGCCAGCAGTAAAAATGCAAACAGAGAGAGAATTACTAAATAATAAGTATTCATCTCACTTTCATATCGGAGAGTTTTTATCTTGTGATATTTGTACTTATATTTACTGCTCCTGTGAGTTTGTACTAAAAGTTAAAAGCCCAGAGACCCCAGAGAGTGATGACAACACAGAAGTCAATCAAAGATCAGTATCCGGTTTGAATGCTGTGGCTGTATGTAGAATCCTGCTTGGCCTGACTGTGGAAGTACACTGACCAGTGTAAGCTCCCTAGGGACATTGTGCAATAAAGATGACCTGGCTGTATTTTCCTGCTTAGTTCATTTATACAAAATTTAGTAACAAAATATAGTTAAAAAATTAGTTACAAAATAGTTACAACATATAGTTACAAAATATAGTAAAAGTTATCCAGAAGCAGTACCTAGTTTATATGGCCTGGCTTTGTATTTTAATTTGTTCAGTGAAAGTACAATATGTCTATGAAACTTGCCAGGAGTAATGCCAGGTGTGCATAGCCTGGCTGTGCATAGGTCTCCGCAAGGTCACTGAAAATACAATATGTTTGTAGCTGCCAAGGAGCAGTACTCAAATTGAAATGTCTGACTAAAGATTCCTACTGATGCAGTGTCAAGTATAGTGAATGCTGTCCAAGTCATTTGGTTACTTTATTACAGTTTATTCAAGTTGTTAGTCTCAATCCTTTGACTCCTGACAATGTTAATTACTGAACTGTGTGAAGGTTAAAGCACCAAGTGGTATGATATTGTGTGTACTGAATTATCTCAAGTTGGATGTATATGCAATCGAATACTTCCTGTCGTTTAAGGACTTCAGCGAATTCATCACCTTGAGATTACGCTACTTATCTGATAAATAAATTTGTTTCTGGTCTGATGTTAGAGACCTACAAACTTTGCAGAGTAGATTAAAACCTAGGCATGACTTAATTTGCATAAGAGTCAAGGTGGTAGTTGTTTTCGTTGTTAAGTGTTTAGGTTTTATAATATTATTAACTGAGTTTATCAGTTTTGGACTCTTGGAAACATTTCATTTGAAAGAGTTTGTATGGAACAATGCAATGATGAGGTACTCTCGTTGGAAATTTACCAGGGTTGGGTTGTACTGTATATGAATGTTAATCATGGAATACTACCATTCAACTGTTTTAACTTTTATTGACCATATTGCAAGTTGAGTAGAAGTTAATCCTTGATATAAACATTTAGTAACAATACACTAATATTCAAACAAGGCTGCTACCAGTACCAATGTGACTATATTTTCTTGGAAGTTTCAAGTACACTTACACCCTCAGTATAGTCTTGTAATGAGGTCAACAGTGTAGTTTTAAGTTGTTTTATGGTACTTCTACAGCTGTTGAAATACTGAACAGAATTCTTTCAGTTTTTCTCCATTTTAGTTTAACACTTTTACAAGGTGTAATATCTTCCAGACAGACTGAGTTTACAAGTTCCATAGTGTACATTCTATGTTGTCAATAAATCTTGGTAGGCAAGTTCCAAACACCAACATAAATCAACAGACAATATCTTTATATAAATCTTGTCAGGCAACACTACTTCTAGAATTCACCGTTCATCAAATATATAATTAACAAGATGTTTTTTTCTCCTCCTCCTTTTCTTTGTGTTCAGGTCCATGTTACCATTTTTCCTCCCTTTCCCCTCTCCTCTCCCATGCCTCTCCCCTCCCCCTCTCCCCTCCTCCAAGTGGCATTCCCCATAATGGACTGAGTTCTTGTTTACACAAGTGCCTGTATTAAAGTTTGTGAAAGATGTAGGCTAGACATTACTAACTCTCTTCATTTTCTTCAACCAGTATGAAATGATTTGTTGTGAGTAAAAAGCAAAGTCCATATTACTTTAGTCCTACTGTGTGTTTTAATACATGCTGTACGTTCACATCCACTTGACAAATGTTTGGAGAATAATCTTACAATTTATGATAGTTTAATTCCCAACTGGTGGCTCCCTCATTAAAGTGACATGGAGGGTCCACCGGATGAGTTATTGGGGTCAAACAGCGAACCACTCCTCCACATTATATATCTTCTTTTACCCCCAGTGTGCCTCCTCTTTGATAAGAGGATGATTCTTGTCAGTGTGTGTTCCTACTACTGTCAAAAACATTCCTTGTTTATGCCAGTAAATTTATGATATATCCAGTTGCATTCCATTAGGGCAGTATCTTGAAGTTTTGACTGCATGCTGTAAGACTCCTTTCTATGAGGGCAGAATTGTCCTACAGTATAGTATCTAATCACTGCAGTGGTATTTACACACACACACTCTCTTCCTTCAGTATTTTAATTAAACACTTGTTATTTGTTTTAGTTTTTTTATCTTTTTAAGAGGATACAAAGGCCAGTTGTACCATGGTTGTATTGTCTAGGCTCTAACTTTGAGTGCATGCGTACATTGTTACTGTCAGTATAAGGTTGTAAGTATGTCTTGCTGAAAAGTTTTGGTTTCTTTCATTGTTGTTATTCCTTATAGGATGATTCATATATGAGCAAAGGATTTACCTTCTTGTAAAAGACAGAGGATATAAGATCTTAGGTGTCATAAAATGGATGAAGGTAAGAGCAAAGATTGACAAATTGGACACCGTGTGGTTGTCAATACCCGCCGGGCGTTCCCTAATTAATATCCATGTGTGATGAGTGTTTGTTTAGATAGAGCAAATGATTTCATTCACAAATTTAATGTAGTCAAAAAAATTCAATTCAGTTATGCTTATTTTAGTTATGCTTATTTTAGTGATTGGTTATATTACTTTGTATTTCCTCTTCTCCTGTTAGGTGGTTGATGCTGACAGTCATTTGCTGGTAATATCTCCTGGACAGACGTCAGACAGTAATGTAAGGTATGGAATTTCGATAAGTCTATAAATTTATTAAAATATACGCCATGTCCAAAAAACAAAAAAAACTTGTCACTTAAATTCTTCAACAGTGTACACGTTTGTGAAGAAGTGTCTGTTTACTTTTACTACATTTACAGTCTACTAATAATGATTATCTTTGTCCAGATCAAAGTAGTCTGTTGAAGCTACTGTCAGAAATTATAAATTTTCGGTTAATGGGCAAGGGTGAGGTGAGATCCATTCCAACAAATATTTGTTAGTGAGTCTTTTTATACCATTCCTTACTGTTGTATGACAGGTAATTTCACTGCCCTTGACTAGTATAAAAATCTATGAGGATGTCTCCCTTCCCTCTATCAGTAATGTTTTCATTTTGGTGATTGGAAGATCTAGTAATTAATGTCAGTTGCCAGATGCTAACAACTGCTTTAAACTAATATGACATATGTTTGTAATTTTCCGTTTCCGCGTAGATGTCCGATCTGGTAGGTTTCGATAATGACGATGACTCCGAGTTGGGAAACTTTGTGACATCACTGAGTCCATCCAGCTCCAGCCTCGGTTCCAGTCAAGATCTCTCCCAATCGGAGCAAGCTTCATCTTCAAAGTTTGATGACCTCATACTGGACCAGAGTAACCCAGAGTCCAGCAAGAATCTAGGACAGGACAGGATCTGTCTGATCTGTGGAGACAAGGCCAATGGCGTCCATTACAATGTCCTCTCATGCGAAGGGTGCAAGAGCTTCTTCTTACGAAACATCAAACAGAAGACAGAGTTCGTGTGTGCGCAGGGTGGCAAATGTGACATGGACCTCTACACCAGGAGGCACTGTCCAGCGTGCCGGATGAAGAGATGTCTGGAGTGTGGCATGAATATCGAAAGTGAGTACTCGACTGATGAAATATTGTTGTCTGAAATAAGCCATTTGGAGTTTTGATTGCAGGCAACTTGGGAGGTTTTGTAAGTTTTGGAGAAAGTAACCAGTAAATAATAGTATTGTATTTATTTTTGTAATAGCAATATGCTGGCACTCCTTTGTGTCTGTGATGATCAAGTGCTTAAATTTGGTGGTATGTATTCCAGATATGAGGTAGGCGAACTTGGAAGATATAAGAAGACTAAATAATGTACTTAAAACAAATGTATATAAATCTTAGAAAGTCAACGAGATGTTCATTAAGGAATTTTAAAGTGCAGTACATTAATCCAATGCCATGTGAATTATGAGTGATATCCCCAAATCCCCACCCCATCTCACCCCACCCCATCCCACCCCAACCCTGCCTTCAAAAAGGAAATCAACAGAATTGTAGGATTTACATGCTTGGGTGGAAAAGTTATGAATTGTTTCTCAAAGTTCACTTTGCATCAGGACTTAAAATAAAATGTTGTAAGCCTTTTTAAAAACACTTGGACAAATTGAACAAATTAATATGTGTACTTGATGGTTATCCATTACAGTACCTCAAAAACAAGCTTAACAGACATAACATGACGTATGATGCACAAACCATTATAGTACCCAATTGGATTACAATAAAGAAGACAGTAGCCATGGAGCTTACCTAATTCTGAAGACGTTTAAATGCTTTGCTGATCAAGTTGGTTGAGAATTATGAATTAATATATTGTTTCTATGTGAATAATAGCATGGTCTAGTGTGCTTTCAGTTGAAGATTAATTAATTAACTGTAATTAGTTACTTCAAATTAATAACTCTGGTTAACTACACCATACTCTTGAATTGGTTGTTTACATCTTCTAAACTGAGGAGCTTAGTTCCTGTTTGGAAAGGAAGAACTTGGTGAATTTTTTTACCAAGAATGTTTGACAACGATTTTTGTTTCTCCCATAAAAGTTCAGTGGTTATTTTCATACATTTCATAATTTCAGAAGGGTGAAGATAGTGCTTCCAATTATCCACCACTTTTTTGTACTTCTTCATTCTTGATTTTCTTTTCACTGAAATTATAAATAACATCACTTTGGTACACAGGAGTTTGGGACCCAAAGAGATTACAAACAAGAAAACCTCTGGTTAGGATGAAGAGGAAAAAGAAAAGACCACGTAGTCCAAAAGTGGTCTCCGAAAGTCCTCAGTGGAATTCACCTCTGGCCCCTCTTTCTGCAGACCAGTCTGACCTCTTAGACAGACTGGAGAAAGGCTACTCTGCCTCGAAAGATCTCTTCCGAAATATCACGGTAAGAAGTTCACTTGGTCATTCGCTCAGCATCTTTAGACTAACATGTCTGGGCCTTCCCAGAACCCAAGTTGACTTTCTTACAAGTTGGAAGCAGGTCTCTGAGTTCAGTTTGTTCAATTTTGCCAATGATTTTTGTTTCAATGCCGCCAAACTCGCATTACAAGTGTATTTCTATAGCTTGACGAGTCAACTTGTATTTCAAATAAAGAACCACACGTCTTGGTTTCTTGAAAAATAGTTTGCGTTGCTTTGTTAATATGTGATTAATTAATAAGAAATGAAAATCTGACCAGACATTGAACTGTTGATGATTGATGAGGTTTCGATAATTACTCGATATTCATGTTTCATTTTGTTAAAATCTCTGCGTAAGATATTGATACATCATCATTCATCATTGTCAGAGTAGTTAAAGGGATAACAAATTGTAAAGTTATATATAATAATGGTATATAAAATAAGGGTAAGTTATGTAAAATTTATATTACAGAGCAAAGTAAGAGAGAAATGCATTGGTCCAACTTGATAGCTCATTCCTTTGCTGAGATATTAAAATAATTTGCAATTTATTCAGTACATTGTGCAATAGTTTGTGATGTCATACATGGACATTGGACAACACCTCAGACTGAGTTTCTTTTTCAGTATTTTTCACGGATGCAATGAGGAACCAATACCTAATTGAAATCACTGATTAGTTTTGATGAAGTCGCTTGATCATCCATAATAATAATAACTTGTCACACGTGTGAATTATATTCCAAGGCAAGATATAATTGTGTCAGTTTTATAGAAAAACAAAACCAGCTGTTGGTTTAATCTATAAATGACATCACTGATTAGTGTGCAATGCACTCATCCAAATAAAGTGAATAAAACTATAATATTTTCATATCTCAACAACGTAACAAGCTATTACAGCTGGTAGTTAAATCAATGTTCTTCAATTCACAGACTCTGTGTTGTGTATTTGATCATTCTCAGCCACTGTTGTTATCCCTTTAAACTAAATAACAGTGCTCTGTCGGGTTTAATCTTCTGCAATCACTTTCGTTTGATTTCACAAAATGAATTTGTGAGGAAATTGGCTTACATATATATATTAAGTTTAAGTATATTGGGCAGCTAGCTTCTTTGATCTAACTGTGCTTTGAAAAGTTTGTCAACCCCAAACAGAAGTTTATTTTGAATCAACAAACTTTTAAGACATTTAATGGCATATCTGAACTGGGAACACCATCACGATAAAGAAATGTTTTTTATTATTTATTAATCTGTGCTTGTTGTAACAAGAGCTCAGAGTGTATAAAGCCACCTGCACACACAAGTCAAGATCAGATCTAATTCAGCCTCTGATTTCATAACTTCATGTAAATAAATGTCAGGTTCTGAAAAGTTTGTTCACCCTGGAAATGCCCATGAATTATTAATACATGGATATTGAAGTAGTAAGATAAAGCAGCATATGCGCTCTTTGTTTAATCTGACATGGCGTCCTTAAGTAGTATTAACGAGATTGACAGAGCTTTAATGAATTTGCCTTCCTGTCTCACTCAGAGGATTAAATATACATTTACTGTATGACCTTGAAGAGTGTTGTTCAATTTACAGAGATGGTACACATAGTCAAATCATGACGAGACCTGAATGTGTTTCCACAAATATCTAGGCAAGCACTTAACTTTCTTTCTCTCTCATGTCAATGCTTTATGTCTAATGTTGCTTTTTTTTCTTTCCGATGGCACAAGGAATGTATATATGCGATGGTGATGGCTTTAGTTTGGGTATATGTGTGTATATGTGACACCCTGGCTTGTAAACATGATATAAACATAGCTTGCATAAAGACAAAATGTCATGTTATTGAGTGATGTCAAAGACAATTTGAGGTCACCAGTGACCAAAGTTTGGGGAAACCTTGTATACAAGCTTACTGAACATCTGTGTGGCATTGGTGAATGTCATAGTCAGGAGGTCAAAGGTCAAGTTCACAAATTTTAGCTTTTGTGAATCTCATAATTGGTATGTTGGTATTCGTTAAAATTTTCTGGGCTGCTTCCGTTATTGGAGGTCAAAGGTCATTTGAGGTCAATAGATGTCAAGGTGTAAACTTCTTGTAAACATAACTCCAAAATTAAAGCTACAATATATCTGTGAGTTTACAGATACTATAATTTTATTTTGGTGAACATACATCTGGTCAAGTTCAGTTTAGTTTTGTGAAGGGGTCAATATACAATAGGTCTGAAGGAAACCTTCAAAAGAACACACAGTCAGCCAAGAAATGAATCTACTTCAAAGAGTTCATACACTCATGTTGGGTGCATATAAAAACAAAGTCATGTGGCCCTTGTCTGTTTTCACTCACTGAGCATCAAGGGGTCCACAGATTTTCTCAAATGGTCTCAAAATTTGCTCAAAGTATAAACAGATTATCTCAAATGGACTCAAAATTGGCCTTATTCTCTGTGATATCCACTAGATGGCTTTGGTTTTGAAAATATTTTCACAGTGAATATTTAATTTCATGTAAATCATTCACTAATAACAGTTATTAAAGGTGTGGTTGGTGGCAGAGCTGATTTGCTAGCTCAAAATAGGTAATAGAAATGTCAGATACTCTGCAAATGGAATCGAAGAATGGTTATAAGAAAATCAATTTGATCAAATGCCATCTCTTGTCTACTACATAATGACATATATGTACCCTCAAATTTGTGCAAATTTAGTTCATTCGATATATACAATAAATTCTCTTTGCTCTTGCAAATATATAGAGTGGTACCATGAATGGAATAAACGTAATTATAAATTCTTCCCTTTTTTTGTCATCAGAGGGGAATCCCAGAGAAGTTTGTGAATTACTGGACCCAAGCTTCGAGTGTCAGACATCCTACTTCAATAACCGACGACAGTAAGGTCGAGAAAGATATCCTAGAGACTCTAGAACCGATCCCCAAGAAGGAAGACGAGGTTATTACCACGACGCCCGACCCATCTGAAAGTCATAAGGGAGGGACCACATGCTTACCATCCATCCATAAAGTAACAGAGTACCTGACCAAAGGCTGTGCCTCTGGTGGCCATAGCAATAAAGATATCAAACTTCCAGAACACTGCGAGCCAGTCCACAAAGAGATGCTACACCTAGCCATGGATATGTTCGCTACGGTCGTGAAACAGACCATCCACTTTGCCAAGAATATTCCAGGCTTCACGGACCTGACGTGCGACGATCAGGCCGTGCTGATCAAGTCGAGCATAGTGGACGCGCTGCTCTTAAGGTGCACCGAGTCCTTTGAACTCGAGAAGGGTTACTTGGAGAATCCTTTCAATGGCGATAAGTTTGACATCAATATGATGTACTATATGGGGTTTTCAGCTCTTCCAGAACCAGCGTTTCAGTTCATGAGGTCTACGAAGGCATGCGGCCTAAACAAAGCAGAGTTTGCACTCCTCACCGCTGCTGCAATTATTGCACCAGGTATAAAGTTATGCAACAGTACTTTACTATGTAAGGGTTTGCTATTCAGATCCTTGTTTATCAATGTTGTATGCTTCTGTCATGATGATATCTCTCTGTGCAGGGAATAAGGAAATTGAGCAAAATTTGTACCATTTTGCAAGATTTCTGTCAATTTTTATATTTCCTGGCCTCCCACTACAGCCCCACATTTTTGGTAACTGGCATGTGGGTGTGTGTGCCTGTGTGTGTATGTGACGTCCCAGCTTGTAAATACAATATCTCAAGATAGGTGACCTCTGCAGTTCTCATATGTGGCAATTCGCTTTGCCATAATTAGTACAAGAATCCTATTGTTTTGGGTGGAGGTCAATTGTCATTTGGGTCAGTAGAGTACAAAATTTGAAAATCTCAAAAATGCTGTATCTCCAGAACCTGAACATCAACAGAGCTTATGTATGCAAGGTAGGATAGCCTTATGTAGTGTAAAGTTTTTGCACAATTTGAGTTAGGTCAGAGTTTATTTAAGGGCACCGGGGGTCAAAACATTATATCCTTGTAAACAGAATATCTCCAGATAGAAAACTTTATTGGATCTCATATCTTGCATGTGGCTGCCCTATAATGAGTACAAGAACCGTCATTTGGGGTCATCAAAGGTCTCTTTAAAGCCTTACAGACACAAACCTTGTAAACACAGTATCCCAAGATAGTTTGCATCACATAGCTCATATTTGGCATGTCTTTCTTGTAGTGAGTACAAGAACCCTATTATTTTGGGTGGAGGTCAAAGATCATTGGGGGTCAGCAGAGGTCCAAATGGTCAAAATATCAAAGTTCTTTATCTTTGAGAACTTTACCTTCCAAAGAGATTATAATGCATGGTAGATTACCCAAATGATAAGTAAAATCCTCCACAATTTGGAGCAGGTGAAAGCTCAGTTTAGGTTTGCAGAAGTCAAACCTTATGAAATTTCTAAAGTTCAGGTCTCAATGAAGATGTGAAACTTATGCTGATTTGACTTCCCCATATGTAGTAGAACTTCCTTGCTGTTTTAGGTGAAGGTCAAAGGTTGGCATAGGGTACACACAGTATGAACTTCAGCCAGAGTTAGCTTGCAAAGTACTCTTGTGTTGCATATGTAATGTATTTAAAGTCAAGTAACTGCTGGGAGGGCTTTCCTTTCTGGTTCTCTATTCCAAACTTGTCATGATTTCTTTTATTTTGTTAATCCTTGCTGGTGGCAAATATTTTTGATGTAATGTTATATTTTAAAAATTTTCGTATAGCAAATGTAGCACAGAATCTCTTAGCCTGTTGGTTTTCTGATTTTCTATGTTGTACCAACAGCCTATTATATTTTATGTTGGCCATTAGTAACTGTAGAAACTGTTCTTCCAAATTACAGGCAATGTGATATTAAATGTTCCTGATTGACATGTTATGCTGTTTTTGTCTTCCACTCACAGATCGTTCAGACCTCAAGAATCGTGACTTAGCAGAAAGTATGCAGACACTCTTAATTTCAACACTGTACTCAGCAACCAAACATTTCCACCCAGACAAACCCTTACTCTTTGCAAACCTTATGTCCAAGCTAACCACTTTGAGGGACATGTCGGTACTGCACCTCAGTGAACTTATGGAGGTCCAGGTTCGTGAGACAGACCTGAGTCCTCTCGTCGTGGAACTGTTCGGCCTGGACTCGTGACAGACGTACCGACCTTGAAGATGCATGTGCTTTGCAACGGGTATTCAGTCTTCTCTTGTAGTTACAAGTTTTGTACGCAACTTATTTTTCATGACTTGTGAGTATGGCATCTAGGTACTCATCTTTGTGATGCTGGGTGGGGAACCAAGCAGCTATCTTATGAAACTGGTCTCTAAAGTGTTGGTACTGAAGTTGAAGATGGGCTTCAAGATCCAAGCCGTGCCACCTTATTAATATTGTCCTGCAATGAGGGTAGCTGGTGTGGTGATGTTCTTCAAGATCCAAGCCGTGCTACCTTATTAATATTGTCCTACAATGAGTGCAGCTGGTATGGTGATACTCTTCAAGATCCAAGTAACCTTATCAAGAGGGGTCCTGCATTTGAGGATAGCCACTTGGTGGTGCTCTCCAAGATGCATGATGTAATCTCCTTCAAAGAGAGTCTGGGGTTGTAGAATGATTCTTGATTATAAAACTTCAAGATCTTTGCAGCCATGTTATTGATAAGGTTCCTGTTGCCATGGTACCCATTTCATTTGGAGTGTTCTTCAAGCTGCCATGTTTTTCACAGAGTCTCTGAAACTGAGAGTGAAATTCTGGAAGAGCTATCTATGGAATTGACAAGAGTCAGTTCCTGGTTTGAAACAAAAACAAAATAGTTTCTCAAAATTGCCAAAATTCATTTGACACCAAGAACTTGGTGTAGAAGACATTAGAGGATTTTCACAGCTAATTATAAAGGCAGCATAAACCTGATTAAAACAAAGGGTTAATGGAAGAGATGGCTTTTCCTCTCATGCATCTGAAATAGCATTGCACTTTCTATCATTTGAAATCAGGTAACATTTGTCTACGTTCACAGTATTTTCAACGACCTCGTCTGAAACGTATCTCCAGGCTACAAGTAGATCCCAGGCAGTGGTGGTTTCATTGTTGCACTTTACAATAGCAGTGTATGTAATGCTCATTGATTGCTAGTTATTATGTGCTTATGAAAGAGGAAACAGTTTAACTTTCAGATATGAACCTCCACATTGGTTCTAATTATATTCTGTGAATAAACACCTATTTTGGACATACAACATAACGTTGCAAAATTTTGATATAGCCTTTCAATCACCTCAGGTGTAGATTATTTTTACTGCACGTAAAAATATGAGTGGGTAAATATGACTGTAGGATTCAAGACATTCAATTTTGACAAGAGTAAAACTTCCCAAATGTCTTTGTAATATATTTTCTTCCAAATAATTTCCTTTTCTCTCTCATATACCCAGCAGAAAGTTTTCATGTTGCTTCGCCTATTTAGGAAAGCATTATCAAGATGGTTGTTATGGGCTTCAGTAGTGCTACAGATAAGGAAAGTGTTCATTTATGTATGAAATGGGTTTGGTGTTTGAACACTCCAGTTATTCTTTGAAGTTAATACTGGCTGTGTTTTACAAGGTATCATCAAGTTCAGGGGTTATCAATGAACTTTCCAGAGATAAATATATGTTGTAGTAAAGGGTCAGATAAAACTAAACAACCTACCTACCTGCTGTCAGCATTGTGCAGGATATGCAGGTTGGGTGCTCCAGCCTAAGGTAGTGAGGGCCTGCTTCGTCAATCTTCTGTTTTTTGTGGGCCGGATTCAAATTTGTTGTGGGCTGGATTTGGCCTAGTGTTGACGGTTGCCTATTGAGAACCACTGAACACAGAATGCATCCCACATCTGTTTTGTATATCTCATGACACATGTTTTCAACCTAAAAGAAGGTCTCAACGGCCTCTCTAAATAAATATCAGTTTCTTAGCCTAGACTCGCAACTCTTCTGTAGCATATATACATAGGCCTAGCCTATTTTTAATATAAAACTCTGGACAGAAGTTGATGTTATAAAGAGATTTAAGACTTAATGAAGCAATATCAAGCTAATGTTCAGATATTTCTACTTCTATAGCTGCATTGTGTTGGGTGTTACCGTGGCAACACTCTAAACAAGCAAAGCAGTGGTCACACATACTTTGGTAACCCGTCATCAGTATTAGCCCCAAAAATGCTAGAAAGTCCAATAGTGGTCACACCTCAAACTTAAACATTTTTTTGACTGCCGCTGTAAAAGCAGTTACTGATACTGCTCAGTGACTGGGAGTAATAAGAGCCTCTATAGGGAAGGTAATTTTGAACGCTTCTAGCAATCGTTAGTGTGCTATAATAAGGGCAGCCTCACTGATGACCTTTGTGTACAACCATTTGACAACACCTAGTTAGTGACAGTTTAAGCAAGTTTAATGTAATAATATTGTTCTTTCATTTGTAGACCACTGAGACTTTCTGGACTAAAATTAACATATCATGTTTTCAGGTATTAACTGATCTTTCCTTGGCCCTGTGAATGTGATACCATCAGAAGACAGAATGTGGGCAAATTTGACACAATGTGCAGCTATAAAGTGCAACCCCCCCCCATCCCCCTGTATAGGTGGCATGGATATTTATAGCTTGACTTTCTAGTAGAGAATGTATAAATTGTCTGTTCACCATTAAAAACCGTATTAAACTTTTATTTGTTAGCTCCAAAAACTAAAGACATTGTCCACATTCTTTTTGTTGGATATTTGTATGGGTGATGCTTGTCAATGTCACTTTCAAGGTTGCAGTAGTGAAATGTAACCTTGGTGGTTTTAATAAACAACAGAGTAGGCAAAATGAATATATTTCTATAAGTCACAATGTTGGGAAAGAAATGTTCTTGAATGCCATTTGTGGTGTCAAGTTTCATGAAAGCAAATGATTATGAAGCCAAAAAAACCCATCTATTTGTCATCTAATTCTTTATTCAAAGAGTTTGATTTGTTTTGTAACGACGACTAGATTCCTATTTGCCTCTTCCTCTTTGTAAAAGAGAAGATCATCTCATTTGAAGGAACTTATTCAAGAGCAAACTGCAGTGGGGGGGGGGGGGGGGTACAAAAAAGTACAATTTTGCATTGCTTGCCAAATCAGATGAATTTCTCGGTAGCGAAATGCAGAATGTCTTTGACAGCCATGTCAGAAAAGTGAGCAGAAAAGGAGAAAGTAAAAAATGTAATGAAATTGCGGAGCACAGTTAATATGTGATAGTAATTCATGACAATGCAATTTAAACAGTTGAGTCAAGAATTTGCAGTGATTTTTGACAAAAACTACAGATGTCATTGCCCTGATTTCTTGCAAAATTTATTATGTACTTAGAATGTCTATCTAAAACTGCTTCCATCTGTCCAAAACTATTAAACAGTTTTTTGAAGATGTTGCTAATAGAGATCATTTGCATTATAAACTAAAGTTTAACACAATCATTGCTAACTGACATTGATATTTAGAGAAAGACTACTTGTGTGAAGCATTGTCTATATAGATAATGATGCAGTGTAAAAGTAAGTTAATGATGCAGTTATGAATGGCGTAACATGTCTAAGGGATGGTGGTGGTACAGGTATACAAAATGAAAGTCCAAATGTATATCTCTTGGATTAAGATGTTTAATACCTGAACCATTTCATGTATGTATCAGGTATCCGTGGATTGGGAGGACAGGGCATAGTAGCTTTCACCCTCATCTATGATCTATGTTATTTATGTTCGTCTTGTAGAAATGTTTGAGGGTACATGAGTGAGGTATACATTTACTCAAGGAAAGTGGTGTTTGCAGTAGAAGTAAAATCCCACAGCATTTATATAAACTTTCAAAATGGTATGAAGGAAAAATTTTATATCTTTGAAACCGGCAGCCAAATTTTCGTGTGAGATTTAATCGATTAGTTACTTCCGTTCAAATATTGATACTGTTTTGGCATTTATTTATTCAAGGTTCATAAAACTGACAAATTAAAATGTATTGAATGAAGAATTGCAAAGAAAAATTTAAATGTGACATTATGAAGTATTGTAATGTTGATAGTATTGTTATTAAATGAAAAATAGGTCCATCCCTGCACTAATCATTCTATTCACATTTTATAATAATATACCCTATCTGTATATAAAATTAGAACCAAGACTACTGAAAGCTTATAATGTATATGATCAAAATAGACGACTATCAGAGCTGTTAAAATTGACATCTACTATCTTCTTTGTCATTTTTGAAGTGTTCAAAAGGTTGAAGTGTTCCAAATTGGTCTGTGGATTTGACAACATGAATCTACTGATGCTGTGAATTGTGTATTAGGGTTGGATGCTCAAGGCTTTTTTTCCCTAGTGTGGTCTTATGGAGGCAACCTCCTAGTATTCCTTGCAAGATGCATTTGGATGGTTTGTATTCCCACGGGCAGCGGAGGGAGGAAGGTAATACAATTCTTTAGAAGGAATTGTTGAAAATAGATAAAGACATTGTTTACTGAGAGTTAGGGATTTCATGAAGACATTTAAAGGCATTGAAGACTCGCCCCAAACCGTGTGCCTTGTTATCTTTTATGTAGACCTGAGATGTTCACGCTGCTATGTACACTGTGTTGTGGGTATTGACCGTAGCTGTATGTATTGACTGTACACTAGTGTTTAATTACCAACGGTAGCAAGCTGTGTGTGTATTTTCTGGGATCGATGGTGGTGTCTAACACTTCTGTTACACCTCATTCGAAACTAGGTCAGATGACCCGCATGAGACGTTTCTTTGTGCGCGAGTCTTCACACCCTTTAAGGATAAAATTTTACTAGACAGGTATTGAATACCCATCAACATCTCTTAAATATGATAAAATGTGTAAACAAGTCTGTTAGAGTAGAGAAGACAAGAAATATATAGAGTTGATGTTTGCAAGTTTTATGTGAATGCCAGGAACAGGACACACACAAACCACAAAATAATTAAACCAAGAGAAGTCAAAGCTTACACTAAGGTCACTTTAGGCCTTATTGAGAAGACAGAATGAGAAAATTGCAAAACAAAAATAATTAACTTAAAACAATAAAGAAATACAAGAAAATGAAAATATTGGCTTATATAAATACAGTAATTAATGTAAGGAGTAAAACATTTAATAGATATTACACCAGTTGTTGTTCATAAAGCTACATTTACATTAGTGTTACATCTATAACATCAGGAATGAGAGGATGGGAACAAGGTGTGTGTGGGGTGGGGGGGGGTACAGGTTGATTTTTCACTAAGATATGATCTGACAAACTTTCATTAAAAGTAATGTAACAATTATGGGATTTCTCAGAGGCAGGCATCACACTTTAATCAACCTTGGTATGTTTGACATCAGAATATGTTGAAAATCTATTCACGTTATCGAGTTTTACAATATTCAGCAGAGACGGAGTGGCTGCTTCAACATTGCAAAGAAACGGACAGACTTCTCCAACATCGACCAACACAATTCTTCTACTTTGTTGTTTAAAGAAAAAACAGACAGGCCTCTTCAATACTGACATGGAAACAAACAACCCATAAAACTTTCCAACTGAAATATAGGTTTTTTGTGTTTCTTTTGCATTTGACTTATAACATCTGAGTTTCGCCAGAGTAAACTTTCTACTGAAACATGCATCACTCAACAGGTTTAAGAAAAACTGATAGTTTCCATTTCTTAAGGACTAAATCAATCTCCTATTTTTGCTCTGCAGCCTTGCCCTGACAAATTTTGAATTGTGCCGACTGGGAAAAGAAAGAACTGTTTTTTGTCTATCCTCTTACATATTTAGCAAAAAATCAAACACTTTTTTTTTTCAATGACACCTTTATAGAGGGAAGAGGGAAACAAAGTAAATATTGTCATAAACAGATTGACCCAGAAAATACAACCTTTATCAACAGCTTGAGACAAGTAGGAAAATGTCTACACACAGCCAAACTCTACTCTACAACTAACTCTACTCTATAAACCAACAGTAATTCAGCCATTTAATTTCCTCTTTGAACACTCACAGAGGTGACAATACAGTTTCTCTGTTACTAATAATAGTTAGCACAGATGACAAATATTTACTGCTATCTTGTTTTATATTTTACATCAGTATTACAAAAGCCTATTAATAACTGTACAACCAATAATATACCTCCAAACCGCCAATGACCATTTTAATAAACGTGGCTACCCAAACTGCTTGACTTCACCACTTTGAAACTATACAGATATTTCTTCTTTTTTTAATTTTTTTTTTATTTCGTAGCTCTGTACAATAAGTCATATTCACAGACAAATTCAAACCAATGGTCACCAATAAAAACTCTGTAAGATAGAAGAAGAATTGCTACAAAGATTGGAGAACTTATTTCAATGAAATTAACATACTGAGAATAATAAATACTATCAATCAACAAACATTTTTTTTATTATAATAACTTCTAAATTAAAAATTTAAATAGCCAATTGGTTTTCTTTTCTCTTTTTTTTAAAGTATTTTACACTTCAAGACATGGTTTTGAATACATAACTACCCAATTTTTCTTTAAAAAATATTAACTCAAACTGAGTAACAGGCTCTGAAGAACGATAAATTTTACATTAAAAAAATAAAAACCAAGCAAAATAGTTCAGTTAAGGAATCATTTCTTCCACTCAATTTTGTTAAAGTTTGTAAAACTCTTGTGTGCTACCCCAGCAACGAATACTCAGACCACATGTATGTAATGTGACAGTCCGATGATATCCTTCCTTATTGCAGGTTTGGTATCCTGTGAAAACAATACATCAGACTGTGCATCTATGGTTTTGTTCTTATATGGACAGCTTGGTACGACGTCAAACACTTTGCATATGTCATACTAAGTCAAAAACTTCTCAAATGTTCGTACCTGGTCAGTTTCAGAGTCTAACTTCCAAACAACAGCGACGACTCCAAACCAAGGGCATCTTTACTGCGCTTAATGTAACGAACAGAGTATCATCTGCAATACAGATAGTGCGACAGTAGTGTGTAGACAGGTGAGTAAGGAACAATCTAACCACTGTCTACATTCCAATGTATGACATAGAAATTACAAGCAAAAAGAAAACTTGATAGAACTTTAAAAAAGGGTGAGAGGTATTAAAGTTGAAATAAAATAAAATAAATAATCATTTAAATCTCTCTTAAGTAATCCTTCAAGTCCATCAAATCCTTGTCCAAACATGTTCATGACAAACTAGACCAGGATAAAGAAAACAACCATTGTTAGAAATAAGGCTTTTCAAATGAAATATCTTATGGCAGTACAAATTTATTATTAGAGTAAACCTTATGATCTGAATCACGGCTATATTTGAATCATCTTTGTTTATATAACGTCATCACATTTGGTTGCAACCTGCCATGTAGTAAGAGCACCCACATATGCTGACAGGCACTCCTTTCTTTGCTAATAATAATAAACTCTTGAGAAAGAGGGGGCTGATGTGAAGCTCTTCTCGATAAAAGTCAGTGATGGGTATTAGTGTATATACAGTAGGAAGAAGATGTTGTTGAAAGTAAGTTCATTAGCTTTTAGGTGAACATTGATTTCATACCTCCATGACAGGTACCAAAGTGTGACAAATATGCAAGCCCCAAAACACCATGAAATGGGCGACAATGTAGGGTGACACACATTGTTCAAAACCTTTGTCAATGATTACCACAATCAGGAAGGGGGGGGAGGGGGAGGGGGATATTTTGGCAAATATGGGTGTCATTTCAAACCCTGAAATTATTGTTTTTAAGTTCAGTGTCCCTGTTGTTCATTTTTTAATCCTTTTGATTCTGACCATGAGACAGCTAGCATCTAAACCTATGGCACACTGGCTGTTTACAACACAATTATCAAAATTGCAAATTAATATTCAAAAGATGACCCTAAGACCTTTTGTTTACCCTCAAAAAATATTCTCTTCCATCTGCAATGATCTCTATTTGTGACTCTTTTATAGCCATGACACAAGAGTAAATGTAATGAGATGGTTGTGTCATATTGGGTGTTAGAACTGTGTGTAACTATATAGCAGAGAAAAATGCAATGTAGACACACTAATGTTTAGTTAGCTTGGGTCAGCAGTAGCTGTTAATTAAGCACTTACATCCATACATTAGAATAAATATTGTTTTACAATCTTGGTTTAACATTTATTTATAGCCAAGCCAAGCCACATGTTTAAAAAGATTGTGCTTACAGAGATTCACTAATAATGCTTGCTCTCAGATATTAACTTACAACATTAACTTCATAATTTGAAAGAGATTAATATATGACATATCTGGCTTTAGGAATCACAAAATTGACTCGGAGACTTTCAATTTTTTGATTTCACTATGTAGGCTCCCATTGATCCATTCTGTAGTGTACTAACACAGGAAAAATGCATATTATATTTAAATGTCTTTTTTCTAGGAGATGTAAATCCTTTTATAATGAGTAATTATACCTGCATCTTCTCTTTGCTTTTGTTTTAATATAATCTTACTAACATTGTTGGTGCAGCCTCGTAGGTGGAAAAGATGGAAGAGATAATTCATAGAATACTGTTTGTCCTTCAATTGGTACTCAAGTAGGAAGTGACATATATGCTAATTGACACTCATGTTGATCTGTTGCATATTCAAAGAAGGGTGCGGTCAATCTTTATATTGGTACTATAATAGGGTGTGGTGTAAACGTTGGTGTTCATATTCAGACATGCACTGTAATCTGAAGTGGAGTCAAATTTGACACCATTTTAAATGATACCAAAGACCTGATGTTACCTCAGCACAGTTTACACTCAGGGTTGACATTAGCTTCTCCATGAGTGGTGTTTCTTGAAATAATCCCCAATCTGTCACTTTCAAACCTAATCAGATTAATACTCAAGTCCAACCTGGTACATCACCAAGTACATGCTTGAGTTTGTACTTGAAATAAACAACCAGGTTCAGTTCATTTCAACCTCATCAGATTTACATCTTGCATCCAACTTGGTACATCTTCAAGTACATGCCCAATTTATTTCTTGAAACAACACCAAGGTGTGTGTCTCACTCATACCTCATAAGATTAACACTCAAGAGTGACTTTACACATACTTGGTATGTCTTCAAGTATATACCCGAGTATCTTGAGGTCTTTCTTGGAATAATACACAGGTCTCTCTCCTTTGTTCCTCATCAGATTTTTACACTCAAGGCCAAATTAGCCACTATCCAAGCCAAAACCTGAGTGTGGTGTGGTGATTCTTAGAACAACCCTCGTCTCCTTGTATCGACACCTCATCAGATTTATG
>KN884409.1:57815-71261 GCA_000934455.1 Apostichopus parvimensis
TGCTTGCTCTCAGATATTAACTTACAACATTAACTTCATAATTTGAAAGAGATTAATATATGACATATCTGGCTTTAGGAATCACAAAATTGACTTGGAGACTTTCAATTTTTTGATTTCACTATGTAGACTCCCATTGATCCATTCTGTAGTGTACTAACACAGGAAAAATGCATATTACATTTAAATGACTATTTTGCTAGGAGATGTAAATCCTTTTATAAGGAGGATTATACCTGCATCTTCTCTTTGTTTTTGTTTTTTAATATAATCTAACTATTGTTGGTGCAGCCTCGTAGGTGGAAACGATGGAAGAGATAATTCATAGAATACTGTTTGTCCTTCAATGGGTACACAAGTAGGAAGTGACATATATGCTAATTGACACTCATGTTGATCTGTTGCATATTCAAAGATGGATGCGGTCAATCTTTATATTGGTACTATAATTAAGTGTGGTGTAAACGTTGGTGTTCATATTTCAGACGTACACTGTAATCTGAAGTGGAGTCAAATTTGACACCATTTTAAATGATACCAAAGACCTGATGAGGTGTTACCTCAGCACAGTTTACACTCAGGGTTGACATTAGCTTCTCCATGAGTGGTGTTTCTTGAAATAATCCCCAATCTGTCACTTTCAAACCTCATCAGATTAATACTCAAGTCCAACCTGGTACATCACCAAGTACATGCTTGAGTTTGTACTTGAAATAAACAACCAGGTTCAGATAATTTCAACCTCATCAGATTTACACTCGCATCCAACTCGGTACATCTTCAAGTACATGCTCAATTTATTGTACGTCGTTTCTTGAAACAACACCAAGGTGTGTGTCTCATTCATACCTCATAAGATTTACACTCAAGTGTGACTTTACACATACTTGGTATGTCTTCAAGTATATAGCTGAGTATCTTGAGGTCTATCTTGGAATAATACACAGGTCTGTCTCCTTTATTCCTCATCAGTTTTACACTCAAGTCCAACTTAGCCACTATCCAAGCCAAACCTGAGTGTGGTGTGGTGTGAGGGTGGTGTGGTGATTCTTAGAACATCCCTCGTCTCCTTGTATCCACACCTCATCAGATTTATGCTCAAGTCCCACTTGATTCGTCTTCAAGCGAATGCTGAATTACAGAATGGTGTTTCTAGGAGAGTCCCCAGCGAGGTCAACAGCAGCCACAGGTCGTTAAGTAAACAACCATTAGTCTAAAGGGTCTTGAAATATCAGCCTCACATAGCCCTGGTCGCCACATAACGGGGTAGCACAGAATGGGCATGCTGCTTGAAACGCATGGGTGCCATGGGGTAGCGGAACCTGCGACCAGTACCTATGAGAGAAACAAAATAACGACTCAAATGTTAGAGCAGACAACATCCAAAAGTAACTGAAAACTGTTTTTAAAATGCAGTTTGTTTTGCTAACTTTGCACATGTTTAGAAAATACCTCTGTTAGGTATATTTTGTCTTCAACAACAACAATCTGAGTAACATCTTTTTGCCCAAATTATTTGTAAATTAATTAATTCTCTTATGGGTAAATCTTAATTTTTCTCACCAATCAAACATATTTAGTTTAGAATGAGGCAAAAGAAACACTGATTTTTCTAGCAGTATTAAGGACATAAGTTGAAACACTAATCCCACTAGCAATATATTTTATATATTTTTGTATTCAAGTTATTATATAACCATTACCATGAACACCCACTCAGTTTCTTTAAATTATTTCCAGTAAAAAACAATTGACCCCTTGCCACCCGCCCCCAACTCCACCTACCATAGGAGCACAGGCAGCTAAAACATTTTCTAATTTATTCTTATTTATGCTATCCCTTCAGCCAGTTTCAAGGTTTAGTTCAATAATAAAATCCTGTAAGATATAACCACATATCCTGGATTATGGAAACTCCACTGCTCTCATAAGAGATCCAGAAATCAAAACATAATCAACAAAAAGTTCAATATGGGAATGTTTGCAAGATACATGCAATCAACCACCTGAAAATCATTAAATGAACACAATACCTATTGTCAGCTATCTTATTCAATAGATGTTGAAAGCAACTTACAAAAAATTGAGTCCAACAACTACAGATTTTGGTGATCATAACAAAGTTTTCCTGTGCAGCACCCATTTTTGTATTATTATTATTAATTTGTTGTTTTTACATTTTTATACAGGTACTCTCGGTTTCATAAGGAACCGTTTGGGGCTAAACCCTAACTTTTACGACCATCACAGCCTATAACAAGTAGATACATCTACGACTTACTTTGCAGTTTTGTCTGAACACATGTGACCGCACGGACAGAAAGCATGAGTTGGGGGTTCAGAGTCGACACAGAAACTAGCCTCATTGCCCATAATGAGGGGTTCATAAGGTCCAACTTCTCTG
The DNA here is from genome assembly GCA_000934455.1 of Apostichopus parvimensis. Classification (NCBI taxonomy): domain Eukaryota; kingdom Metazoa; phylum Echinodermata; class Holothuroidea; order Aspidochirotida; family Stichopodidae; genus Apostichopus; species Apostichopus parvimensis. The sequence continues at coordinate 60,220 of KN884409.1, forward strand.
CACATAGGACACATTCGCTCTTCCTTTCCCTCTTGGTCCTTACTGTTCCACTCATGAAACCCGTGGACATGACCACATTTGAGGTATGCGTAAGGCTGTTTCGAGTTCTCGCCCAGCAGCTATGAGTGAGAGAAGTGAGAGAGTACTTTATACTTTGATGATGAATAAACTAATTCGATGCACTTACGGCTACTTACTAAATGTACCTCAACAGGAACTATTCTTGCATGTAATTGAAAATCAAATTTTTCTTATTAAATACTAATTAGTCAATTATGGTTTAGAGGATTAACCATCTAATCTTACTTCTAATGAACACCTCAATTCCATGATAAAGCCCAACCTTGCTTGTATGCCTCAGATTACACCATTTCACATCTAAAGTTCCTTTTCTGGGAAAAAACTCCCTACTTGGGAGGTTGCCTTCAAGGACCCCACGGCTGCAACCCCTTCTTTTTTAGTATCCTGGATCTGCACCTGCCAAGTATCTTAATTGGATCAACTTCACACCACTATTTGTCTTTCCTCTACTTTACATTTAACAGACCTAGTCCCTCTACTTTATATTTTACAGACCTAGTCTGCGTGGGCCACGGACACTGGTATTCAGTCCATTAGCAACATTCCAGGAGGCCAACTTGAATGTCACTGAAAGCACAGTGATAAGTTTTTAGCCCAAGGCAAAAATGGTAAATGGTTAGAATGCCCTTTTGAAAACAACCGATGTTTAACTTTTCCATGTCCTTTACAAGATCAACTTTTTATTATCCAGTCAAGACCTAGTCACACCACTGAAGAACATTCATCAGTGTCTACTACAATAAATAGACACTTCAACTTTGAAGTCGCAATTACTCCACATGGAGGAAATTTATGAGGAGATGCAGATACATTAAATGTATCCACGATAGAGAAGGTACCTACCCTGCCTACATTTCTGTTCCTTGGTAGTACCAATGTATTGAATCCTATAGGGCACTGTGGTCTTGCTCTGTTGATGTCTTTCCTCAGTTGATCTAGCAGCTCTTGCGTCTGAAATATCAAAACAAAATAATCTGTCTAATAACGTGATAGTGACTCTGCAAGGCAGTTACTGTACTGGAGTATACCACAGCAGGGACGCATGCATGCATGTATGCTGTGGAGAAAACCAACTTGTATTTCAGCTTATGCTTCACTCCAAGGAGCTCTAACTAACTTTTACAGAAATTTTGAATATTTCTTACAACTTGGAAGAAGGAACTTGTGGCTTGCTCATAGATGAAAATCCACCAACTTTCCTTTAGCTGACCTAGACCTCCTCATGATATGCTTGAGAAAACCTGACCATCTCTTAGCTAGCCATGATCTTGACCCTACAAACCACCCACCCTCACCCCAGCTCCACATCCTCTCTCCAACCACCTCCCCCCTCCCCCACCCTCCCATGTGCTAGTTCCCTTGCCAATGGCCTTTCTTCACTACTATTTGTCATTGAATTTGAACACATGCCCTGTTAGCGTAATGTCAGTGACTTGTATAGAATAGAAGAACCTTGCATAACCAGCCATTTAAACATAATAATCTTCCATACCATGCTTATGAAGATGCCTTTATCTGCATCGGCAGTTTTCTCAGGATGCACTACGAAGAGATGCAGACTTGGCAAATGAAGAATTGACATTACAAGATTTTGACTTACAGGTGTATGTCTGAGTCCAGATGCTGACCGCCAAAGAAGAGACGCTCCACAAAGATCTATTAGAGTACCATCCTCAAGTATATTGTTTTCACTCTCGACCTGGCAAGTAAAGAGAAGAAAAAATGCACAGTGATTTGTAAATATTCATATCAAACTTTGAACAGCTGTTCAAATAAGCTGCTAAAAATGACATCAACTGGAATATTTCCTATATGTAAACTACAGTAGTGGTACCCATAGTATACCCTGGGAAAGATGGGAAGAGGGTGGATGTATCAATTAAGCAGCTGGTTGAGTCTGGTTGCCAGATGAATAATAACTTGACAAAAACTTTTTAAGTTTTGCTCAAACAGTCAAAATAAGATTAGGATTCAATTCTAAGCATGTTTCACACTGAGATTAATTCATATAAGTATTTCTACATGTATACCAAACAATAAATTAAAAATTTGAAAAACATTCACTTGTAGTATCATTATTTTCAACATCACTTTAGACCAATCAATTAAAAAACAACAAGTTAATTGAATTCATCGTCATGACATTCTAGTATCAAACAGCTCATAAAGAAAATTGATCAAAATCATCTCAAAAAGCTAAATACATTGACCTAGTTTGACATTGACCTCACAGGATACAATAGTCAGCATGGTGTTATAATTTGGCTACCTTCCATTGAAAGAGACAAATCTTTCCTTAGAATAGAGGAGAGTTTGTAGTACAATATATCCAAAATCAGATAGGGATCTGAACAGTAATATCAGTCAACCAATCACAGAGTTTGGTTTTAGAGCAGTTAGTCATCACCTAGTGTGGAATTACTGGCATATAATATAAGCACTTATTAAGGTGGTTTCAACCAATAAATCGACATTGACCCGAATAAGTATACATAGACCTAGCAATTAACACCCAACATGCTGTAATATATTGCTGTTATAATTGGTTACCTCAGATTGAAGGAGGCAAATCCTTTCCTTAGAATAGTGGACAGTTTTCTGTACAATTATAACCAAAATCAGATTAGGTGCTGATTAGTGATATCAGTCAGCCAATCACAGAGTTTGGTTTCAAAGCATTTAGGCCTAACCAGTGTGGAAGATAATTTTATACTACATTACACTTCAGTGGTTTTAACCGAAATTGACAGGTTATAATTGCCCACATGTGCTGTAATCATTAGGCTGCCTTATCTTGGAGGATGCCACTCTATACACTTAGAATGTCTGGAAGCTTGATTGAGACTTCCACCTGACATATTCCAGGTCTTGTCTTTTTCCATATATATACGAAATTTAAAGCAACAGTTTGACAAAAGCCAAAGTATTTTATAGTTAATGAATCCAAACCTGACAAATACAAACACAGACAATGTCACAAATATCAACATTAATTAAAACATGTCTATACAAGGAAAATTATTTTATCACATTTTTTATTTAATTTTTTTTAAATGTTATTAGCCAAGTTTCTTCAAAGAGAGTTCAACAAGAGTTCTTTACTGCTAATGATACAATGTATGCATGTTAATACTCACTTTATGCCAATTTTAATCCACCAAATAATTCAACTTTTGATACCCAGATTACAACATAATGACATGATATAAGCTATTGACTGTTAGATATGTTACCAGCAACAATGTACACATGGCAACAAGAACCACCTATCCAATGATTCAGCAGTTATGTAAACAGATGGTTTGAAACAGAGAGACACATTGAAAGCAGCAAATTGCATTTAATTAATACTAACATGACCATATCCTACTTCCCACTAGAATCACATATTATACTGTAAGTTTTCTTCAATTGTGCACTGTACTATACCGATACTGTACATTATGCCATGTGTTTCTTCCAGCCCAACGACGTTGAATAACAGTAACGTATACATTAATGACAAACCACTGCCGTTACATTTTATAAATTAACACTAAGTTTTACATGAATATACTTGACATCCCTCAATATTAATTAAGTTAATAACTACTTCTGCGAAGCTGAAGCTGACCTGCCCAAAATCTTTTTCACAGAGGCGGCTACATACAATCTAGGCCAGTGCTGAATCTTTGCTAAAAAAGCCTTCCCAGTCTAGCTACGTTTATCCATGTTTGTTTGGATATACATACACACTTACTGCAAGGTCCTGAGCAGCTGTTGTGACAGTAATTCAACAAATAAAATACTCTCGGGGTATTTCACTGTTGACAGACAATATCGTTAACACCTCTAAACTGTCTAATTATCATGCACAGTCATTCATTTGATACCAATAATCCATGTTAAGATTCAATAAACTGTACACTATCTACCTCATCTACCTTGATATATGCTGCAATCATCACATTTGATGTCCATTAACACTTTAATTGCTGAACAATGCATTGTGTTTTTGTTGGCCTGCTATTTCTCTTCACTTGGGGGATGATTTCATCGCTAAAGACCATCGATAATGTTATACTGACTCACATCTTTCAACCAGAGCTGAATTGAGTCATCGCATTGAAGAGTCTCAACAGAGTCGAGATTCTTGCCAATGTTTTGCCCCAAACGTTGTTAGACGTGACTCATTCCTCGGTATAATGTAGTCTCATCAATAACATAGCACATTCCTTTAATACATTGAGTAATCACATTTGATCATGCAGAGCACATTACGCCATCCTTTACAACATGGAATAGCGCCATAAATTACAGTAAAGTACAGAAATTCTCCTGCCTTTGTAATTAGAAACAACCTGCCTAAAATTGCATGCTTTGGAATGATATTAAAACCCTACAGAATTAACTTGCAACTTCTCATAACCTAATTAGACTTCCCTAGTTTCCTTTTGATGGAGGGGTAGGCTGGAATGGAGACAAGGAAGGCTGGGATGGGGGAGGGGATAGGTTGGGATGGAGAGAATGTAATCTGGTATTGAGAGAGGGCAGGCTGGAATGAAGGGAGGGTAGGCAGGGATGGAGAGGGTAGGTTGGGGTGGAGAGAGGATCGGCTGGGATGGAGAGAGGGAAGGCTGGGATGGAGAGAGGGCAGGCTGTGGTGGAGAGAAGGTAGGATGGGATGGAGAAAGGATAGGCTTGGATGGAGACAATGAAGGCTGGGATGGAGAGAGGGCAGACTGGGATGGAGAGAGGGTAGGCTGGGGATGCGGTGAGGGTCAGCAACACAAAATAGGTGCTCATGGAAAGAGTAAGCTATTCATTCCATTATTGTGTTTTTCTTTTGCAGTTTGTTTCTGGGACCAACTACTGTTAGGTCATAACATATAAATCAACTCAGGACAAATACTGACTTTAGTCATATAACAACACAGGGAACAATTTATCCAGTATCGCATCGCAAAACTGCTATACAAAATGCTATGTAAACAAAATGCTACGCAAAATGCTATCTAAAAAATGGTCAAATTTCTTTACAAATCCAACAATGTTGTCAGCAATTTTTTTGCACACAGGATCCATAGTATTTCAAAAGAGAATTCAGAGACTTCAATAACTGCTACATCAAATTTGAACAATAAACCATTCCCTGCAACAACTTTCAATCAATTATGGCAGCCATGGTTGATAACACCTACTGTATAAATCATTCTGTGTACAGTGTAGACTTGTTACACATAACATAACAACCGCATCTGCTGCACAATTTCTTCCCTCAACATGAGCCGTTAAAAAAACTAAAATGAAACTCATGAGACTACACTTCATCAATGTCATTTGACCAAAGACAAGTACATCAAATCTGTCAGGAGTTTTCCTTTTAACATATAGGGCCTATTGCATGTTAAAGCATCACAGTGACAACTGACTCATCTATACATGCAGTAGTGCATATTTAAAGCAAACTGTTTATATCAAAATAGTATATATATCCACTGTCAACAAACTGCAGGGCGGGACCCAAAAATTTGGTCGTGCAAATTTTTGGGTGTATCACTGGATTTTTCGAGACCTTGGAAAATTTATCTAAATTTTTCTGAGCTTGTCGATAATAGGTTGATAAGGGATTTTTTTTATTAACTTTAAGTCCATAGTCCCAGTTACATGCATGCAGGCATTCAGAGCAATGATTTTGAGGGGTAGAGGTCTGGTCGGTTGTGGCTACAGTATGTCCTCATGGAAGAGCCTTACTTGTTGGCCTAAATGTTTGCGGACAACTATCTATGATATTGTGACTTTTGTTTGGCCGAAGATGTTGTCATGACCTCTGATCTCATCAAGATTGATTGCCACAAACACTTAGATCTCATCACAGAATGTATACTATCTTCATTTCATCTTCATCACAGTAGTTACTAACTGTTACTGTACACATACAGAAGTTGATACTAAATGAAGATAGAAATTTTATTGTCCATTTCAGAAAGCAGCCACAATTGTGAATTTAGTGTTATTGCACTATTTTTATACCAAATCTTCCAGATTCTTAAAGGTCCTTCATGACACCTTGACCCGACTACCCCTCACTGTTTTTCTTAATCACTGAATTCATAGATTTAACTTATATGTACCTGAATCTGAACTGTTTGCATTGATAAAAGTACTTATCTCTGCTTCTAGAAAGCTGGTAGAGAGTTTTTAAAGACCAGAATTCCAAAGGGACTGTTAGGGCCTAAACTGTGTGAAATGAATTCATCAGTAAAACCTCCTCCATGACAATCTACTCAAATATGCTTATTATAAGATAATAAAACTATTTAAGGTTGCAGTGAGGTTTCCAGAACCTATAAAAGTGTAGCTGGTAGGACAAAAAGGAAGGGAAAAGTTAAGCACTGTGTGACCACTTTTTGGTTGATCTAGCAGAATTCCTGGGAAAGGTATCAACACTATAAATTAAGGTTTATATCTTCCACATGGTTAGCCACAAAACTATTGAAACTAATAAATATATCATGATTTATGGCAATATTTGACCTTATGCTCAATCTGGTGGTCATTTGAGACTAATTAGTCCAAACTGGACATGCCATCACAAACACCAAAACCCTAAGAGTGGTCACTTTCCATCCCAAACCACCATTTAATGATACCTTTCATTAAAGAGTTATGGGGGCGGGAGGGGGTCTTGCCAAGACACAATCATCAATCCTATACTTAGGAGTGTTAGCTCAGTGGTTAATGCCGGTGCCTTTCAATCATAAGGTCCCGAGTTACGAGTCACTCCAAGATTAATGTATGTCGTCCAGTTACAGAGTTGTTGACAATTGACAATTCATAATCATGGATGTTAAATATGAATGTAAGAGACTGACTTTGGTCAGCTTGCGGCTTTGATAAGCCAATGATGGCTTCTTCGCGAGTTCCTGCTTGCAGGACGATCTAAAATACATACATACTGGGTGTGAATAGTTTCAAAGAATATATATATTTGTGTCTCAACAGGACCACATGCATTATTCAGTTAAAAAGGTGCCCTTTGTACTCAAATATCAGTCTTATAGCCACTGCCATACTTCTGCCGTATGTATCACTATATATACTGTATCAAATGTTCTTCTGTCTGTATTGCAATTCATCACACTGTTTGAAAGGTTTTACTACCTGTTCACAAATTAACCTATAAATGTGTATATATTTGTCACTTGAACTATGCTATACATGCATGCAGTATTATTGCAGTGATAACTTAGGTACTGACAGTACCACGAGAAGGCCTTGGTACAACTGTACAGTGTCTAACTACAACATGGTTAATTTTCAAGGGTTTTCTGGTTGTCAAACCCCTCTTTTAGTTCAAACCAAAACCAATCTTCCTCCAAACTCAGTCCTTCAAGCTATTTGTGGTCTGAAATGTTGATTGTATCTGATGAAACAAACTTGCAATTTTATTTTTTATTATTCTTTTTTTTTATTATTGTCACCTTTAATGATGGTAGTCCTGCTCAGTGCAGAAGCACTGCTTTCCAGAGGAGCCCGAAATGGGCTTAACAAAAGTGATGTCATACATTATTTCAGAAGATGGCAAAGATGCTTTGTTTTAAAATGAAAGCTGACAACATTAAAAGTAAACATAGCATCACCACAGCTGAATAATTTATGGTTGTATATGACATAGCAGTTCTAGAAGCTTATCAATTTTGTTGATCATAACATAACAAACTTAGAACGGTATCCAGCATATAGTTAGTTTGTTATACAAACACAAACCACCATGGTTTATCAAGTGAAGAAAGAGCAAGCATTGCTCCACTTGGTATAGCATAGCAGTTTGTTATACAAACTACTATGGTGTGCTATAGTGCACTAAGTGAAGAAACAGCAAGCATTGCTCCACTTGGTATATCATAGTAGTTTGTTATACACACTACTATGGTATACTATGGTGTGCTGTACCTAGTGAAGCAAAAGCATGCTTAACATTGCTTCATGGTACTAAATTTCAATGGCATACTGGCCTCAAAATTAGTTCAGAGCCATGAATCTCACTCTGGCATGGCCGTGGTTCTATAGGCAACAATTTTCAACACCACTGCAAACTCCTTCCCCCTCTCCTTCTCAAATCTTTGTGCCCAGGGGACTCCTGTCATTGTGACCATTTTAGCATACCTAGCCTAGAAAATTATTGGATCCCTAAAGGCCTAAACATAGTATTCCCTTTGAAGCACAGTCACATCAACAGAGTTGATGTGACTATCTACAGTGTAATAAACAATATATTGAAACTTGTCCATCTACAATATAAACTTTCTTTGATCAATATTTTTCTTATAATAGTTCCTTTCAGTTTCCCTTTCACTTTACTGTACTTAGACTGGGTTTATACCACACACAGGTGTCCCCTGGAATAAAGGTGAGATAAATTACATGTAGTTACAATGGACAACTGTCATATCTACAGATCACAGCCGGAAACTGTGTGTGGACGAACAGGCAGAATAGAGTAGGAGCAGACTTACTGTAAAAACATGGTATTTATTTTTATAATAATTCATGTTTTTTAGTGGAACAAGGGTCTTCTTTCTCTAATCCGAGTTGATTCACAATAAGTCTGTATGATGTCAATATGCTTTTAGGTAGTAGCATGCAACCTCTAGCAATAACTTCATGGATCAGCTAATCAAGAGAGGAGGAAACCTGCAGTAGAGCTTGGGGGCCGGGGTTGGGAGACTGGGTAAGGGACAGTAAGGGAAACATTTTGCCACATTATACTTAAAACAGGTCATGAACATTTTACACATGTATACCTTTATCACTATGTTTACTGTTTTTAGATGTCTTCTTTCATTGTGTTTTTTCCATGCATTTCTATTGAACATCATGGTTCTATAAACTTGGATCTTTTTAGCAAATTTCCACCTGTCAGTACTGATGCAGGTACCCCATGTTGTAAGTTTACAATTGAAAGCTATCTGGGTTTTTTTTTATCCCATTACATTTGTTTCTTCCTTATCATGTTTCCTCCCTCATTCCAGACCACAGACTTTTATCACACCAATAGGCCATGCAATATAATTTCCTTTCTCCGACCACAGAGCCTATATAGTGACTGGTTATCATTTTGATGTGACTACCACACAGCTGTTTGCGTAGACTTACTCTTGATCAATGATCACTAGATACAGTAATCATTAACAGTTGGGATATGGTTAAAAGTATTTGCATGGTCGAATGATCAAATAATACCCAGGAAAATATGCAATGTCAATCTCCTTTCAGATCTTTTTTTTGTTTTTATTTGTTTGCCAAGGTCATTCCAAACCGGAAGTTATGTACTTAAGGCCATCTATATTCAAGTTAGTGCAATACTGTTAACGAACTTCACATAAGATTTACCACACAGACTGACTTGGACAATTGACTGGGTTAATTAACACTTAACTACAGAAAGAGAAAGTATTAGGTACCACCACAAGGAACTAACTACAAAGGGTTTAGCCTTCAGCAACTACTTAACAGTGCTGTCTATTGTCTTAATATGCACTGCATGGTATACTGTACTATAGTATATTTGTATTAAACATTGTACTTAAGGTTTTTTTTTTTTTCTTCTTTTTTTGGATACAGCACTTTTATAGCTACAGAATCAATACTGTAACAGGCTGTAACTTCTGACATCACAGTAATAATCAATTATATTGATAACATGTAAATACACTCTCGAGAGACCACAAAAGTACAGTACGTTATAGTTTAATGAAATATTTACTTTTTGCTGATTTTAGTGATCTTATCAGATATAGGGATGGATTCAATGAAGCAACCAAGGATGTAAATTGCAAATCATACAAGTCTGTGCGTGTTTCATAACTTGTTTGTTTGGGCACAGGAAATGGTACACTTTCCTCTGTTTAAATGTTACCCAAGATTTATACCAAATTACCACATCTAAATCTGTACAAAATGTGAATGAACTCTGAAATACTGATCTGTTGCCATGCTGCGAGTGTTATTTAGTGGAAATTCTTTCTGGATGGTACATGCCAGGGCAAAGAGGGCAGTGTGACCTGAGAGAGGGTCCGGGGGGGGGGGGGAGAGGGCGCTATGCAAGAATGTTACCAGTTTGTAGCCTATATGGTAGAACAGAGTGTGTATGTAAGTAAGCCGGTAAAGTATCGTAAGTAGGCAGGTATGTTTCATCATTGGGATGTATAAGGAACTGGCCAATCACACTGACAGGAATAAGTACTGTTAAATTGAACATATGAATGTCATATATGGATGTCATACATATGAATGTACTGGATAAAATATATATGAGTATGCAATGTATCTCAACAAGAATATTAATGATTCCAGTTGGTTCAACAAATTTTGCAGTCTTAACAATTTTCCATATTAGTATTAAATACATGCAGACCAACCAACTGATAAATGAACAAAATTTGAGATTTATCTCTTTCTCTGATATGAAACTTGTTTAATATGTCAGCTAATGAATGTTTTTGTTGTGGGATTTGGTATCAAACGGTATAAAAACTGTACCAGTATTAACACAAAAGGCAACATTTAAGCACCTACACAGCTATTCACAATGTATACACACTGCGAATTCAGATGCGTTCTGATGGGTCACGCCAGGTGTAATTTTCCAATGGAATTGCTCTATACTTCTTAAGAGTTCCAGACACTTTTGGATGGTAGAATGTGAAGGAGGAGGTATATATACCCGAATGGGCCTGTTACAGGAAGAGGACTGTGCTACAAAGTTACCAAATGCTCACGACATGGCAGAGCAGGAGTGCCCTTATTGTGAGGAGACAGGGATGTGAGGATCACAGAAGTAAATATGAGTTTTGATATCAAAATATATAAATATTGTACGAATATCAATACAAAAAGCTACTTTACAGTACCTTAACAGCTATTCATATCTTTGGTTGTTTGAAAAAAAAAAAAAAAAAACCTATCACAGCCACACT
>KN884409.1:83524-101414 GCA_000934455.1 Apostichopus parvimensis
TGCAAAACAATACGCAAACCTCAAACTATGTATTTGATTAGAAAAAAATATGTCTGATTACATTTCAAATGTGAATTTTCAGTAAATGATTCCCAAAACTAACAGTTTTAATAAATCAAGGTTGCTTTGGTTAGAGGGGACAGCTGAGTGAGAAGCAAGGTAGATATTTTGACTTCCGTCAGAGTCACTCAAATACAAAAACTTGTTTCACAAATATCTTGATTGGAGCCCTAAGCAAATATTTCTTCAGTGCAGATAGATGCTAAAAACTCCATGTGCACAACAAGCTAATATCTTGGTGCTCAGGTCTCGGAAACGAGTTTACATAGGTCAGGTATGACAAACAGATACCATATATCTGCTACAATTATCTAGATACAAACTTATGTTGAAAATAATGCAATCCTGACCAGTCATGTGAACATTCACAACAGTGAGCTAGACCACTCGATACTTGGAATACCAACATTCTCAGTGGAGAGCAGTGAACAGGCAAAGTGGTTGGGGGGTGGAGGGAGGAGGGAGAGGGAGGGAGGGAGGGAGAGTAGAGAAGGCCACGACAATAAACTACAGTGTTTTTCTCTCTGCATAAAGATCAACTGAATTGTGGCATGTAACACTCAAGCATGCTGTGTTTTGTTCTGAACTGCCGAAAAGTAAAAAGTGGGCCTTCTCAATGTAGACAATACCTGTAGTTTACCCTGTTTCTTGACAATTCAGCTAGCTTTCCTTCCAGGCCCCTTTATCAGTAGAGTTTACATGTAATGTACTGTACGTACATGTATACCACCAATTTGTTACAATGCTAAATGTAGCTCTAGACTCATCCACGCTGAGTTATTGCTACCATAGAATTTGTACAGTATAGTCAATATATATATCTTCATTCATCATCCTGCTGCAAACCTTATCAAAACAACCCTGGTGACACCCTCCCTCGGGGTCTAATAAATTAACAATGTACTTCATTTACTAAGAGTATTATCATATATAATGTATTGTGTTGGCAGGATTAAATACAGTACATGTAGTACTCTGCATGCACAGTGTTGAGGTTCTTCATCCTCTCTGGTACCTCCCTGTAACCTCTACTATGCTAACATGTAGGCTATAGTACTCTATAGAAAGTCTGCATACTCTGTATATATATATCTCAATATCATAACACATATAACCGATATCTATATACTATATGACCGACTAAATTGATTCAGCGCTTTCACCATCTGACGGCTCCCAAATATGAATATCGAAAATGCCCTGAGAACAGCTACTTACTGTACTGTATGAATAACAAACATGTTTAGATCCCTACATTTGCTACATGACATTTTCGTAGAATTTAAGAAACAATTCAATCATGGTACTTTTCTCACTTTTCACTTCTTGCAGATCCACAAATGTACTGTAGCTGTCCTGAAATGCTTAGAAACCTGAATGAAACCAGTAAATATTATTACACTATACTGTGCCCAGCTGAAACGTCCCTTGATTACAGGAGTTTGCTGCCATGCAGAGTTCATTTTTTCAATCAAAATGTCATCTCATGTTCATTCTTTCCTGATCCAAGACATATCTTCACAGTACTAAAATGTACTGTTGTGGAGGCTTTCCTGAATTTAGCTAAAGTAAATTTACTGTGAGGCAGAGCTGTGTCATGATGAAATTGGTTCTCACTTCGACAAATTTAATCTTCTTTTTTTGGCGGGGGCGGGGGGGGGGGGGGGGGGGAGAGCTGTGTCATGATGAAATTGGTTCTCACTTCGACAAATTTAATCTTCTTTTTTTGGCGGGGGCGGGGGGGGGGGGGATGGTAAGGGAGGAGGGCGTAAAGAAAGAAGCAGAACGATTATGGCCATGTATTTATACAGCAAAGTTTAAAAATCCCCAATGTTACCTGGTTCGAGAACTTACAACCTTAATGCAAACCACACACTTATCAGACTGAACACAGCTGTAATACAGATATCGTGGTCTCTATTCTAGAGACTTTTTGGCATCAGGTTCCAACACTATTACCAGTAATGTCCAGTCTACCACCTCTTTCTTAGCGCACAACCAACCAGAGTGTCTCCGAGAGAATTACACTACAGCTGGTACATATTGGATCTATTGACTTACCAAATTTCACGACAGATGAGCAAATGCCTGTACAGACCCCCGCCCCCCCCCCCAAATGATTCCTAGATATTCACAATAGGGCTTAATTGCCAATTAAATGATTCGAGGAGGGGAAATTATCTGAGGGTGATAGTCAAATGCTTGTTTAAAGTCCAAACACTAGTGACCATTTTGTCTTTCTTTCATAGCATATTTGGGGATGATACTGAGATCCTTCAACATTTGCTACTACATTACTGTATATTACAGTAGCAAAATCACTTCTTTGATAGCTTTTAACCGCTATAGAACTACAGTGCCTTCACAAATTGCCATTTTTGCAGTTGTGCCATTTACAAGTTCCATTTTGAGAGCTCTCTGCATCTCAGGCTCTCTGGAGGATATCAAGTGTCAGAGATGCAGTCTTTCACATGGCATAATATATACTTCATATAAGATAAGCTCCCATTATCAAATGGCAAAGATAAAATTCTTAAGAAATTAGAAGATAATTTTACAAAATGACAGACATCAGACAGCATCTCTCAAAATGTAATAAAATATTCAAAACTATTGACTTAAAACATATTATCCGTCTACGAGTTGATTTTCCACTTAAATACAAGTTTTCAGATTGCTTGAATAAATTTGGTTATTGTTATTGTTGTTGTAAGATCTAACATTTCATGGAAATCCTTGAGTGTCTATACACTTTCATTTCAAATGTCTTAACAATTGTTAACATGAAGGAGGGGAGGTGGTGGTTGAGGGGGGGGGGGAGACAGGGAAGAATTCAGAGGGAGCACGTTTTTTTGCTTCTTGTCTGTCTTTAACATATTAAGTGCATGACTAGATACAGTACTGCAATGTTTTTCAAACATTAACTTTGAATTTAACTCATTTTCAAGTTTTCTATTCTTTTGGATTATTGAGTGTGTCCTTGTATGATATCTGACATTCTTTAAGCCTGTTTATATGTCTTCTTCTTCTCTTTTTTTTTTCCTTTTTCCTCGACTTTCAATGAACGCATAAATACTGAGCTTTAAATTACGAGTGCATTCATTATCTGCTAAAGAATGAAGACAACGAATGTTTTATCATTCCTGCGGAGCTGGAATCTCAATTTTACGCTGTTTATATTATCCAGACTCCTCGTAAATTTACTCTCCTCATTTCTCTCGGCAAAGAAGCAGAACGAGACTTCATTTCTGCACTTTATCATCAAACTTTACTTGTGCTTTAAAAACATTTAATGGAAATGCTAATGATAGCTGGGTTTTTTTTTTTGGTTTTTTTTTTTTAACATTTTCATCAAATATATCATAAATTTTGCAAGCAACAAGAAGGGAAAGGTGAACAAGAATTTACATTTCAAAGCTCAGTCGCATCTGCAGTTTTTTATTTATTTATTTTTTTTGCATCAAAATGTCAACAGTATATAACTTGACTAGTTTCAAAGGTTGTCACTACATACAATAGGCAGTGTTATGGGGTTAGGTGGCTGGAACCATACTGACAACTTAGAATAAATGAATCCAAATGAAATAGATGGTAAAATGTACTGTTCTGCTGTATGTGCGTAGAGAATCATGGTCTCACAGATTGGATGGGGAGGGAGAGGGGATAAGAGATGACATTAGATGGGGAGGGATAGGGGATAAGAGACGAGAGATGAGATTAGATGAGGAGGGAGAGGGGATAAAGAGACCAGATTAGATTGGGAGGGGATAAAGATATGAGATTGGATGGGGAGGGAGAGGGATAACATTAGATGGGGAGAGATGGGGGATAAGAGATGAGATTAAATGAGGGAGAGGGGATAAGAGACGAGATTAGATGGGGAGGGAGAGGGGACAAAGAAATGAGATTGGATGGGGAGAGGGATTACAGATGAGATTGGACGGGGAGGGAGGAGGGGAGGAGGGCTGATGAAGTTTTAACTTCAACTACTTTATGACAATCGCAAGACAAAAACCAAAGTCTCTATTCCACTGAATTTTTACTTAACTATGTGATTAATAATGCCAACACGTTGACCACATCTTGATAGGGTCAACAGTTATAGTTTTTAATTTTAAACAGGACTTATTATTTGTCATGAGAAGCAAAAATCATCTCAGAAATGCACAAGTTCAATCAATAGAATACTTTAAGATGTTAACGTCAAAACAGTGAGCTACATACATTATCTAATGCTAATAAACCTCATCCAAATAGCTCCTTTAACATTGTAAATACCAACAATGAGATAGACAAGACATCACGGAAACAGTGTAAACATTGCAGTGAAGTATGTAGGTCTCTGCAACAACAGGCTGAATCCCAAGATATTCCAGGACATATCTACTGGTCCTAATCACACAACAGACGATTTATTTTAAATTAACCCTGCTTTGATAGTTCTTCAGTAAGTGGCTAAATGATGCTTGACAAAGTAATCTTTAGGAGAGATGACCCCTCATGTTTGAAGATTTCTGAAGGTAGGCTTCACAGCTACAAGAAATTGTACTTAGACTGCATCCAGATTGAAGAAAGAACTAGATAGAGGCAGTCAAAGAAACAGCCACCGACTAAGGAATGCACGACAAAAAACAAATACAGAGGAAGACCAAAACCACACCCAGATCAAAAGAAAAAACAAAATAACATTCCAGGTCAACTATGACCAGAAAAGAAAACAACATCATCTAAAAAAAAAACAATCATCATCCTCTCCACCAAAAAAACCCACTAAACAAAGTGACAGACAGAGAAATAAATGAAGGAAAGGAAAAAAAAAAACAAAAACAAACAAGAAAGACAGCCGAATGAAAGATAGAGAAAGAAAGAAGAAAAGGGGCAATGGGGGCCCAAGAAAAAAAACATAACAAGTAAAAAGCCAAAGGTAGATAGGTGTGCATAGGTAATGGAGACAGGTAAGTGAGGAGTAAAGTAAATCGAACGATGCATACAAAGGAAGTAACAAGGTACTGCAAAGTCACACCTAAGAGCAGAGGCTACACTAGCTTATCCTATAGGCATAACTTGATGAAGTGCAATGGACAGTGAATATGAAGGGAAGACACCTTTCCAAAGAGCAAAAGTTCACAACTGTTCTTCATCATGAAGGAAGAACACAATGCCCAGGTCAGTGGACATCAACAAGATGAACGATAATACCTGGAGTGTAAATTAAATTAGAGACTGTAAAGGACTCTGTGCCTCTTGATCTACGACGAAGCCATAGCAGATCTTGTGAGCTAGTTCGCATAGATCTGAGAATACGAGGCAGATCTAGAACTTGTTTTCCCTCGGGGAGGTAACAAAGCTGACCCCAGACAGGTCCACGTTTGAGAACCGTTGGTGGATCAACACCGACTGAAAGAGTATCATGATGCAGTTGCGAACAAAAGGTCAAAATGATTGGTTACAAATCAAGTACTAGGTTATTAAAGTTATACAATGCACCTGCCTTTAGACTCACACCAGTCTGTGTTCGTGCGGAAGTGACACAGGGGTCGCGTGATCGACCCAAGCATTCAACACTATAAAATCTTGATTACTCTTGTGAACGAGTCTTGTGACATTAATTAATGTTAGCTAAATGTCGCTATTTCAGGTCTCTTAAGGGAGCCACCTACTGTAGCAACTTTTTGCTCATTACTGTCAGGAAAGAATGGAAACTGCATCACACTGTAAAGATGGCGGAATCTTGTAGCCAAGATAGAAGACAGACTTGTTATCATGTCTGTTGCTGATGGACAACTCCATTCATCCCTTACTCTGCTTCTTTCCTCTCTTAAAGCAGCTGCTTTTGTTGAGTACTGGTATACTATTTCATACTAAATCCCCATGACAACAGCTTTCAATATAACTCCATTCCACACGTTTCATTTCAAATTGCAAAGAAATTTTCAGTGTCAAAAATGCTGATGAATAGTACTATTAAATATGAAAACCATCTTGGCGACAAAACTGATCACACTTGAATAAAATCATTTCTTACTTGCCAGTCAAAAGTTGCAATGTTGAACACGATCTGGGAAGTTGTATCAATATTTTCAGTAAATTTACAAAATTTGGTGAAATTGTCACAAGTGACGACCTGTGGCCAAAGCACAGGAAAGCTGCTTTGAAATACTGTACTCACCTGAAACATATCAGTCTGGAAGTCTGTGGTGTACTCTTCGATGAACGTCTGGTGTCTAGACAAGGTATATGCTATTGTGTGCTTCTCATTATCTTTCGTTACCTAAAGGATAAATAAACCAAGAAATATATTGATCAAAACTTTTCGTTTGTTAATGTATGTTGTCTTTGAACAGTTACAGTACAGTTAAAGGCATTGAAGACTCGCCCCAGACCGCGTGCCGGCATCTGAAAAAGTTAACTTTCTGTTGCTTGCAAGTGACGTTTTGGTCGTGTCGCTACAAAATGCAGACAGTAATGACACTTGATACCTTTTTATCTTTTATCTAGACCTGAGATGTCCATCGCTGATGTGTTCACTGTGTTGTGGGTATTGATCGTAGCTGTATGTATTGACTGTACACTAGTGTCTAATTACCGACGGTAGCAAGCTATGTGTGTGTGTATTTTCTGGGATCGATGGTGGTTTCTAACAATTCTGTTACACCTCATTCGAAACTTGGTCAGATTACCGGCATTAGACACTTCTTTTTGCGCGAGTCTTCACACCCTTTAACACCATGTATCAGAATGAAGCAACTCAGAGAAGAGTACAAATCTGTTAACAAACCGCTTATCTTCAGCCAAAAAACCTGTGCAGGTGCTGGAATGGGAGACCATCCAATGCTAACTTAGTCTGGGTCTTTTGCTCCTGTTAAACATTAAAACATGAGTTCAGGTTGCTCAGTATCGGCTATAGTATTATGGTGTGTTTTCAATATCTAACAGTCGAGATGACGGTTGGGTCACTTTCAGTTGCACATTCAGTAAGATGAATATGAAGAACTTAAAAGCTAAAAGATGTGACTAAAACATGCTTTATTTATTAGTGACCAGATTGGGAAAATATTAGAAGAAAAGCCTTAAAACAGGAAATTATCTGTTTCCCTCAAAACTTTGTGCATCTGAAATTATCAATGAAGTCATTTGAAACTGGCGAATTACAGCTTCATTCTAGATCTCATTCGTGGTACTCAAAAACTGACCATCATCTCTTGACTGTCTCGGTTCTGTCCCACACTGTAATCATCTGTTTGCCTACATAAATTACAATTATTTAATACCTTAAAATTACGATACATACTGTCAAGACAATTTGTTGCATACAATCAGACAAAATATGAGATTTGTGACGTATTCTAAACGAAACCAGGAACATACTTAGGGAAACAAAAGAAACTAGGCTCAGACTACTCAATTTCCTGTTGCCTTTATGGGTAGCTGTTTTCAAATGTTGTGTTATCTCGTCACAACTGTACAGCACTTAATTATTATTATTAATTATTAATCAATAAACCAAAATGCCATAGTTGAAACTGAGCAATATGAACTTTCCTTTTAATGTTTAAAAGATCTATGCAAAGATCCAAAACAGATTTTTTTTTTGTTGGGCTAAAGTCACCAAAACCCTGCGTTAGTTTATAGAAATGTAGCTCCACGGTCGATGGTCTCCCAGCTCCCGTCAATTATTTACCATAAATGTTGCCGTACTTCAAAACAACAGATCCATATTCAGCTGTCATTGCTGTTTAGTGCACATGTTGCTTTTTCTCAGAAAGGGTGAATGAAAAATCACAGGGAAGCTATTAATTGTCATTAACAATGCCAGGGGAATTTTGGGTTATTATGTTGTTAGTGGTATTTAATTGTTTGCTTGCAATTTAGAAGCTCAACAGCTAGAAGTAGAATGTGAGATTTTAATTACATCCTATTCCTATGGTAATATTATTATCCCCTATTTATGTGGTGTAATATGTTACCAACATAACTAGTTACTACACGTCACAACTTTGCACTGTGTGTTTGCATGTATTGGAATTTATTAACCAGGCTACCAGTTCCACCCTTCTCTATTCCTCCCTTTTCTATGTACTACAATTTCACGATGTATCAGCCTGAACTCCTGAGGAGAGGGAAGGAAGGAGAGAAGAGAAGGGAAGGAGAAGGAGGTAAGCAGGAAGGGGATTGATGTGGAAGGAGTGGAAGGCTAGGGAAAGGAGGCTATGGGACGGAGGCTGGGGGAGGGAAGTTTGGGGGGGGGACACTAGTAGGGAGGGCAGAAAGGCAAAGAATGAGGCTAGAAGGAAACATGTGGAAATTCAAAGAGCAGTTCTAAGTATGTTTAAAGTATTTAGTCAAAGTGAAAATCTAACTGACAGCTACAAAGAACTGGTGGTCACCTGCCAGGCAATTGAAAGAAAATTCACTTCTAAATGTGAATGACCAGAACTTTGATTTCTTTTATTAATGATAAAGATGCACATAGTTTTCTACTGCACTCAAAACTCTAGAAAACATTAAACATGTACATACAGATAATGTTACGCCAACCTGACATTCCTTTCTGTAGAAACCAACTCTGTAATACTGTTACAATATCGTTACAATACAGGAAACGTTAATCCATTGGCCTTCTGTGAAGATGTGAAATTCTCAAAATTCCAACTGACTAGGGTTTTGTACCTTGCTACTAGCTACAATGTACATGTACATTAGACGCGATGAGTGTATCGTCAAGTAATAAACACAACATGGCATTGCAACTCCTGCAAATGCGGTTCAAGTAGTGACTTAAGCCCCTAATACAATATACTGTAACCTAGGAGTTGATTACAACTGTGCAGTCACCAATATTATCAGACATTGATGAAGATTAAAAGAGCCGTGACGTCTGCCAAAGTTTCCTTTCATTTTGTCGACATCCTCGTCCGTTCATATTCTGTTGATTACTTTTCCTTACTGGAGTGAAAACGCCTCCGCACTTTAATACCACCAAATCGATCTGTTTTTCACTCATGAATGTAAAATAATCTGAACTACTGTCCCATCAAGATGCTAGATAGTACTTTCCTGTTGGCTAAACTGAGCTTTTTTACCAGGTTATTAGTCTATAATATAGATGAAACTACCGTACAGAACATCATACCCAAGTGGATATATGCTGACACCGAGGCTAGACCTCGGTACATCTAAGCACTACAGTATATCTTCTATGCACATATATCTAATGTGCCAATTATATAGACTAGCCATGTACTTGTGTTCCTTCGTCTATTTCAGAGCCTCACATCGCAGACACATTAAACCTCTGATAAAAACAGCTTTCTACTGTATGTTGAGTTTGATCAAGTTTGGACTGGATTCCATGTTTGCAGAAATCTTATTAACAATGCAGTGTTCATCGGTGTGACCATTCAACTTTCATTTCAAAGTGTGCAAGAAATTAAAAAGTAAATAACAAAAAAGACATTTTTTCCGTTTCCTTTTTTTCTGCAGCAGGTGCATTGCGTTAAAACATGTCAGGAGGAAACATTTAGGTCATTTTGAAGTACTTCTTATCAAGCTAGAATGACCACGTAGAACGATTAGCCATATACGTCAAATTTTACATTTAATTCCATTCTCAGAGCATTTTGTATTGACTAGAACATTTTTAATTGCTGAATTTTGACCCTCCTCAAAATCTGGGCATGCATGATTACCAAGAGATACTAGAACTCTCGGCAAAGTACTTTCCAGAAACATTAATATAGCAAATGGCACCTAACAAAGTCCATTAGATTAAAAGGAGTACAGGTACTTTGAGTGGATGAATGACAACGGGGGGGGGAGGGGGGGTGGCTATTGACAAGTACGGCAGCCACCAGTCTCTAAGGGTGTGCAGTGTTAAGAAGGTTAGCAGTTTACTCTAGAGAGTTGAGTGAGAAGTGCTAATGTTGTGAGGACACAGGTAAGTAGGCAACCGAAGCCAAATTTAGCAATTAATGGCAAATAATAAAGTATAGAGGCAATACAAGCAACCTTCAAGCTACAGTAGCTTAGCTGGTAGTTACAGTAGGTAAACAGTGATGAAAGAGCCAATGAGCCTGCAAAGGATATTACTGGAATTCCACTAATGCTCTAAATTCACACCGATATGAAGTGGTGAAGAGGGGTAAGGGGGGGGGGTGGGATGAGTGGAGGTTAGGCATGGGGAGATGATACTGAAAATACTGAAGGAAGTTTCACAGAATGGTATAATTTGATCTATTTATTGAGCAACTTAGCAAGAAACTTTCTAAGACTGTATGACTCTAGATATAATATGTACTGTATCACAGGTCTGTCTGTCCTTCTACACCAATATATACAGCTGAGCATATGGCTTACCTGAGCGGATCTGGGTGCGCTAATTTCATAACGTTTATCCGGTTTAACCCCGTTGGGGACTTCTTTCTTGTACAGGATGAACCTACTTCTCCTCCGTCCCCTGTTACCAGATGGCAGGCATCCATTATAACTACAAAAAATAAATAAAAGACAGGAACAAATATGAAATAGGCAGATAATTCAAATTATAATACACTTTACTTTCAAAGTTTACTAAAAATTGATGCATGTTCACTTATGGCTCAAACCCTATACCATAACTTTCCACACACCCCCCTCTCCCACCACCCTCATTCATCCTTCTCTCTTGTACACATACCCCTGAGTACCATGATTACTTCCTAGACTCAAGTCTCTCTCAACTCTGTAATTTCTGTTAATTTAAACACCTGTCCTGACAACTTCACAAGAGTATAGATATCTATCCGACGACGGCCAAGATCTTGACAGCTCTATAGAGGCCACGGTTTACACTCTGGGTGGTAGGTCTAATGAGGAGGTGAGTTGATCTGACGAGACCGGTCAACAGAGGAGTTTGGTGTCAAAGGTTATCAAGTCACTCTAGACGCAGCAGAGCGAGCATGCATATGTTGTGAGGAGACAGGTAAGTGAGACCTGAAGTACTTTCATCGATCCAATTAAGTTTGAGGTACCTACAGTATGAAATTCAGAACGCTCTTTAGAAAATTTCTTGCTATTGTGGTTTAGCCACAAAACAAAGCTGCATGCTGTAGTCCATTTATTAATGCATACTCATGTACAATGGATACAATGGGATAGGATATATACTAGGTTTGTTCAGTTGTCAATGTTTTCATGACGTCGTACTGGAATGATTTCTATCACTTCTAACATGACAAGTCCAACAACAGTGATAAGTTGTCACTAGACCTGCATGTAAAGTAAGTTTGGAGTTTACATCTACGTCCTTGGAAGGACTTTAATCTGCACATCAGCCATGAGTAAATCCACCTACCAATCATAGAAATCTCCAGACAATCTCCAAACCAATGAATAATTTATCTGGTGTCCCATTGCAAAATTGGCAAAATGATACATAGATGCAGAGACCTATGTATAGTAACTTGTATAGTAACATTATGAAATTTCCTTGAACTTCTACATCACACCATGGCTGGAAACAACAACAACTCAAAAAGTATACATTTGCTCTGTTGATCACCTTACTGTTCCTTTTTTATGATGGTTGATCTTACATGTAAATTGATTCTCCTCCTATGATTCAGATCTAACATCAACAGGAAATGTCATTGAACTAAGGGATTACATCCTCTCTTCTCTTATCAGAATTTTAACGGTTCTGCATGATCAATCAACAGGTTGGATAAAAAACCCATTAAGAGACCTGTACAAAGAAAAACCTCAAGTCTATCAAACTACAAGGAAATGGTTCGCTCTTCTTTTATTCCTCCTCTTCACCCGATGTATACTAGTGTGAGAATTGTGTTTTATATTGCTGACAAGTGATTTAGCACTCTAAAGGGAAATGAATTCTAAGGTCTGAGCTATACATGTGTGGGAACCGAAGGAATCCTCATTCAATTAGAAATTGAATGACTAAGAAGCATTTCCAAGTGACATTTCCCTATACTGGAGATATCGCAAGTTGCTGCCAGTCCATGAGTAATGCCATATAAAATAGGCTGTGAGCCTGTGACTCAGAAACCACTGCAGGGAATCCATGGATACAGAGCAGCAGTTTAACCTAGTACTGTAACAGCTGTGAAACTGTTAAGTGGTATGGCTAATCACCAATGAATTACTGTACTGTATGAGTACGCTACATTGAGCAGAGGTGTTACCATCAGCTGAGAAAATCAATAACAAGAGCACAAACTTGGTTTGACATTGCTTTAGGCCCAGTTAAATATTGTAGATTTAAAACTGTTTCCACTACTGTAAGCAAGAGACTTCTGCACACAATATCAAACACACACTACACCTGGGCTACTTGGGGACGCTGTGCTTTGGTGGCCTCTTTTCCACTTGGGACCACATGGATCAAGGCTGGTTCACCGCTCCTAGCATCAACAGCTCCGATACTAAAATTTATTCTCCAAGTGTTGTTACAAGTGCAGTAATAACAGGCCTTAAAATTTAGGCCATTCTCTGGCTAGATGCAAACTTATTGGATTAATTTTGCTGTTTGCTAATATTTAGAACGGGACAAATGCAATCAATATTTTTTGCCAGTATACAATAGGAAAATAAAAAAGTTCAAAGCCATATACAGTAACTAATGTGTGGAGGAGAAAGCTAGATTTTTAACCACTCACATTTTTGTAGTGAGTGGCTAAATTTGGGAAACTCTAGGCCCATAATAATGTGCACCACTCAACTTTACTTTTATAGCCTGGAAGATCTAAAATCAGACAAGGCAAGATTCTTTCTAAAACTGGTCTATCAACTTTATCAGCCATTCCTAAATAAATATTAAAACATTTATAAGGGAATTAGGAAGGGGGAAATAGCTGTAACAAACTGCTTATTGTTAAATGAACTGTATAGAGAAAATGGTAACAGGTCAGGGTAGCCTATCAGTGCATCAATGTCAAAATTTCAATTATTCCAGTTAAGTCATTGTACTAGTGAATTGTACACTGCATGGCACTGACTTCCGATGAATTGCCTCTGTTGATATATAAACTATAGGCATGGCATTGAGAAAGAATGCAAAAGGCAATAGGGTGCCATGGTCAGTCTCACTATACAAATCAATAATGTTTGTGTGTCCTTCTCTACACTACAGCAGTCCTGTATCAAAAATGCACTGTATAAATGCACAAAGCAAGAAGCTTTATCAGCTAGGCCAGGACAAAGCAACAGTACCAGACAATCAAACTGATTATCTGTAATAAAGATGGTAGCTTTCTGTACATACACAGCAGTACATGGTATTCAATTATGCTTAAGTCATGAGGCAGGCCATGGGATATAAAGAAGAAGTTTAGCTTACAGTACATGTCTGCAAACTACAGGTATATACAGATAAAAATTGATACAACATGTACAGCGGGGAATCTAAATATTAGGCATCCCGTCGGCCAAATCCAACCTGCCAAAGATTTTAATTTCTCAATTCACGAAATCAAGTCTACACCAATCTTTTACGAATCGGGAATGCAGACAGACCCCTCTAAATCTAGGTTAACAGTACTGGCCGCAAACATGCTCGGAAATCAAACAATGGGTCATTCATGTTCAAAATTCAATGCTGACATTTTGGCTGCAATGTTAGCGCTCATTTTCCACTGACTGACGGATCTTGGTCGGGCCATGAGCAAAATTTTGCGTAAATTGCACCGACCCGACCAAGATCCAACAGATTTTTTTCCGCCTGCATTTACTGAGTAAAAATATAAATATGCAAAAGGCACAGACAGATGAAATGATCAAGGACATAGAGTACAAATAAATATAATTTACGGGGGGAAAAAGAAAACAGGAAGAACTCCCTGTCCATCTAAGTAAAGAAATGAGACATTGAATCTGTCTTATACCCCTTTACTACAACCTGTATTTTGACTTAGGGGTCCTCGTAGAAAATTAATTGAGAACTCCTGCTGTACTGTAATACAATGAATTTGTACTCTTGTACTACATGTGCATACAGTACTAGTCAAATCTTCAACAGTACAAACAACTCTAGCTAGAGCAATCTTATATTTGTCTCATCTCCATTCCATAGATCTCTTTGTTTAGTAATCATATCATCAAAAAATCCTAATGATTCATACATTACACAAATTTTGTGCTGGTCATCAATATGCCTATTAAGTTCTTCTTGCACAGTTTTTGAACTTTCAGTTTTTTTGGTAGCTAGGAGCTTTAAAAATAGAAATTCAGAAGGTATGACCAAATGGAAAATTATTTTGATGTCAAATGTCAAATGATCTAGAATGAATGACTGGTGTGGACTGTAACCATAGCCATGCAAAAGTTCACAAAGACGGGACTGTATTACTGTCCCGTGAGTCTATTCACATTGTTAGGCAATATTACACTAGTTACCATACATGTGCAATGGACAATGACAACCGGCCTTTGAGTTTCAATTATAATCCAGATGGGCAGTATGTACAGTTAAGTCTATGCACTGTACATACCTGTGTTGCCTTTCAACATCAAAACACACATCCTGTAATGATAGGGCAATTCACACGGTATATAGCATACAGGAACAGTGCAAATTTAATAGGTAAAGTAAGGAATTAACTGCCCACTAAGAACAGAGCTAGAATTTATGAGGCATTGTTGCACACAAACATAAACAAACTTTGGGTGACTTGCGTCCTAGTAATTATGAACTTGTTTCATTAAGTTCACTTCACTGAGCTTAGCAATATATATTTAACTTAAAATGGAGACAAATATTCCATTGTTTTTTTTTTGGGGGGGGAGGGGTTCTTTGTTTATTTGATTGGTTGTGTTTTCTTGAAACAAGTGTTTCTGATAAATGTAGCATCCATAGTGCTCAAAACCAACAAATTGTTACAAACAACTGTTTAGTCAGACCTCCTTTGTCTGTAGACTATACCTTTACCACAAGGGCTGGAGGGGGGGGGGGAGTCTGCTTCATCCTCCTCCAAGTTTCTTTGTTAATTTATCACCTTGGCTTCTAAAAATTGCTTGAATATATACGATGGTACAGGACATGTTCTCAGCCGTCTTATCGTTGCATTGTATTTTGTTTTGGAACAGTATGTGTAATGGATTTAACTGGATCAACGATTGTTCAGGTACACAGTGCGACTACTGGTTCAAGCCTTTAACTGTTCAATGAGAACTTCTCTGTGACAACTACTGTACTGTACAGTTATTGACAAGCTGGATATTAAAAGCAACTCTAGAGCCAAAGTAATAACACTCCAGGGAATGAAAATTATAAACATAAACTATTCCCCAGATGGCAAGCTTGTTATGGGATTAAACTCAAGCATGTTCTGCCTATCAATGTCTCTCTATTCAGAACATATATGAAGGGTGCACACATTTGATGTGTGAACTATAGCTTCTTATAGTCAGTACACACTTTACGGTAATACACAAAGCTGGCACCTTTTGGAGCAGCTATTACACAGATGATACTTAATGTCCTACAGAACATGAGAACAACTCAGCATTTCTTAAGAGAAACAATTTTGGTTACATTTTTAAAATTAACAGAGGACAAAAGTACCTAAACAAAATGCAGCTCACTGGAATAATTATAATAAATTATGTAAAATGCTCTGATTTTTTTAGTCATTCATATACATATATTCACACTCAACCTTA
The DNA here is from genome assembly GCA_000934455.1 of Apostichopus parvimensis. Taxonomy (NCBI): domain Eukaryota; kingdom Metazoa; phylum Echinodermata; class Holothuroidea; order Aspidochirotida; family Stichopodidae; genus Apostichopus; species Apostichopus parvimensis. Next base: position 99,239 of record KN884409.1, read on the forward strand.
CCAATGTGGTTTATACCAACTTACCAGCCATTTGACAACTAATTCTTAGCAAGTCATTAACAATTTAATGCAACACTTGCAAAACAATCTGTGTCCCACAAAACAATATTCATAACTGGTGCTGCAAGTCTACAGAGCATATTTGCAGGGACGTTGTCTTTCCTTGGAGGGTGATTTGGTAAACCAGATTATAAATAATAACTTCAACATAAAATACGCTCAGTAAAGTTGAAAGTTGATAGCACTGTGTTGACAGCTTCTTACAGTATACTTCTGGTCAGATAGATGATAACATCAGCAGACACTGAACTGTTAACTGGTTACAGATCTCTATCTTTCAAAGTTTTTGAAATTATTATTCCTAAGGTCAGAAAAGTATGAAATCTGACACCATCTATGCAGGTATTGATAACATATAGATTTGGAACTATTTTAAACTTAAATGTTACTCGACACCAAATCGGGCTCCTTGCAAATAGGCAGACAACTGAGTTTTTTCCGAGCAGGGAGCTGCCTCTTTGACAGCTCTCCCTGTACAGAAGAGTTGACATAAGTTATATATATATGTATATATATATACATGCAAGCTAATCTTGTTTTCCAGCCACTTTCAAAGAAGTGACCTAGCTGATTGAAATGCAAAGCTCTTGAAAACACTAACACATGTGGTATTGAATTGCAACCGCAAACCTGCACGGGGAAAACGTAAGTCTTGAATTGTCTGTCACTTAGACAAAAATACTCATATCCCACTGTGGCATCCCTTTACTCATGTGTCAGTCTGATCAGCTGAGTAAAACACTCGAATACATTTCAAGTGTTCGTTCTTGTTTCAGATGAAGCTTGTCCCCACTCTTTAAATGAAATTTTATCTGTTTACCAAAAACAACCAAACATGTCAATATGCATATAGTGTCCTTTTCTGTCCACTGTTGATCTCTTGGCAACATCACTCATTTTGACCATCATCGAAATGTTTCCTGTTTGAGGCTCTGTAGCCGGGCCTTCATAGTAACAATATATGCATTGCGTAAACAGTACATGTGTAATATAGGGCTTGTACTACAGAAGCTGTTTCAGGTCTCACTCAGTAGTGAACAAAGGGAGATAACAAAGGCATGCATTCACTGGTCATCGAATAAAGGGAAAAGTCATTTTTGCGGAAGTAAACACAAAGGAGTTTTACAGTCCTACACAACATGCCTTGGTTATGAATACACAAAGGCCTTTTTCTACACGAAGTTACTTTCCTTCTCCTAACTGGTCTGATTTTAGCATTTTTCTAAAGACTCGTTTGCGATTGTTTCATCACATGTAAAACGTTAGGTCTTATAGTGTTATAGTTGTGGAAAATTGTTGTTCGGTTCAAGCTCATGCTCTCGTAAGTTCGAAATGTGAACAATATCAGCTTAAAGGTTTGAGTGCTAAAAATTGTTTGCTTGGATCAATAGCACCCGTTTTCTTAAGAAAAGACTTAATGAGAAAATGAAGACAAGCCTGACCATTAATGTTTCTTTTTTTAACTGCTGATTGATTGTGCGGATAGCGTAGCTTCCATATAAACATTGAGTTGTTGACATAGTGAAAGTCACTTTCACAATGTCAAATCTGTTTTTAAAAATTGATAACAAAATCTTAGATTTGGTTATTAAGATGGGAGCTACTGTAGGTAACAGCAGTGCTAGGCGGGTACCTGGGATACTTGGTGCCAAATGTCAAAGTGAGATATAATCAAGATGGACCCTAAAGTACTATATACGGCAATACAGCAGTATATAAACTGATAAGTCACAAGGAAATGATCATTTGCGAAGTACATTACACAATACTATAAAGTAAACTCCTGTGACTGCAAAAGATACCGCCAAAACACTGATAACGAGCTATACTACCCTTTAGAAAGTTTGACCTCGAGCATTCTCCAAATATTACAACCACAACCGGAAACTCTTATATGATTGCTAAACAGAAGACTGACAGCTAATTGAACACCTGAAAATCCTTATCATAGGCAATGCCCAGCTAACTTAAACATGGCACACTCAGCTGGATAAATTATTTCCCTGCCGAGGCATAGGTTTATTCAATTCAATGAGCACTGATTAAATATAATATAAAAACATTAGGGTAACACACAGCGCAGATACAGAACAAACCTTTCAGCCTCTAACAACAC
>KN884409.1:125330-147278 GCA_000934455.1 Apostichopus parvimensis
GCGCTATATAAATATTACTTATTATTAAATGTTTTGCAACAAGCTGATCTAAGGTAACTTTCATATTTGTGTGCCGGTCAATGATTTTTGGAGTATTTACTCAAATTACAATAACAATTAAATAAACTCATAGATTATTCTAACAATTGAGGTACATGAGTGAGTAATTAATGAATTTAATAATAATAACAATAATATAATAATATTAATTAAATGTATTTATAACGTGCAACAATTCCATATAACATATTCAGGCGCTATTACGTAATAAAATTCACAAAAGAAACAAAACATAAATAATACAATACAAGATGGTAACACTAAAACTGAAAACTAAATGTAGCCACTATCAAATTTGATCCAATTTTCCACATTTTGTCCCCCAGACACTTTTTCTTATTATTTATAATATTTATTAAATCAAATGCAAAGAGCAGGTTAGAAAACTTTATTAAAAGCTTTTATTTGAAATGAAAACCTGACAAATCAAATTGTGTACGTCGATTTATAGTGTCAATTATCATTGGACACATTGATCAAACTCAACTAAGCAAACACTTTTAAGATATATCCATGAAGCAGTTTTCCCCAATTGACATCTTCAAACCATGTAAATATAGTAATTATCATATCAGGACAAAATGTATACGTTACTAAATTAAATCTGTCTTACTTTATCTGAAGGTCCTGCACCACAGAAACTCTCATAATCTATTAGTCCAGTCACTGTAGGCGTCTCACCACAGACGGAACAATCTTTCTTCCTGGCTCGTAACTTGATGCTTCGGAAGCTTCCATACAAACCGTCGAACAATAACAACTTTTGAACGTAAGATGCTGCAGAAGATAGGTTGAATACAGAGAACTATTTGGAGAATCAATGGATTCAATTTTTACTTGTTTTCCACACACTGAGGTTAAAAAAAAAAGGCAGTAACATCCAACTTTCCTCAGAAATTTTTGATGCGTAAATTCCAATTCATTGAAACGATCACTTAAAAAACAGTTGAAAATCTTACATTCTAGAGGCTATGAATAATTTGTTCTGCAAGAAATGGACATGAGATCGGGCTACAACCACTGAGTGTTCAATTCCTTGTACCACAAACATTTGTGAGTCTACAGCAACACCCTTTGTGAGTACAGCAAAACCCTTTGTGGGTCTACAGCAAGACCCGTTGTGAGTCCATAGCAGCAATCTTTGTGAGTCTATAGCAACACTCTTTGTGAGTCTACAGCAACACCTTTGTGAGTCTATAGCAACACCCTTTGTGAGTCTACAGCAACACTCTTTGTGAGTCTACAGCAACATCCTTTGTGAGTCTATAGCAAGGACATGTAGACTGATAGCCACCAAGGTTAAGTTTTCCTGTCAACTGACCTGCTATTTATGTGCATCTAATAAGGACAAGCTAACTACCGAGCAATAAAACCTAATTGATTTTGTTCCATGTCGTCTGCTCTCAAAAGTATATCAGTTTCCCCATGCTTGCCTTATGAACTTTGCATGTTCACAGTAATGAGTGTCTTCAAAAACTGCCACAGATTTTAAATTATATTCAATCACTTTAAATTATATATTTTTGTATACAATATGATGAAAATTAATCATCTCCCTACAACACCTTTTTTAAGGAAAGACTGTCTATCAACCATTTCAGGATACTGAACATATTGCCAGAAAACACTCAGCAAAATCATAGCTGTCTTTTCCTGGACTCTCAAATGTAGTTCAAGATGCACCAGAACATAATTAGGCCAATTATAATTTGCAGATGCATCCGACCATTAGGGTATCTCATTGATACAAAGTTAATGCACACCGCTGTAAACAGCTGATTCTGCCCAGTACTGAGGTATGTATGTCAACCAGGAGGTACAGTATAGTATGCATAGGTATATCTTACCTTTCAAACCAGTGATTATCTTGATGGCTTCCAAGGCTTGCAGGTTTCCCATAATGCCAGGTACTGTGGTAACAAACACACATACATTAGTTAGACTTAAACATTGGTAACGTCTAACATTGACAAAACCAACATAATAGCTACATCATGGTCACTTGAGAAATAAATCATGAACATATTCTAGTGTACAAAAAGCTTATTTAACTGCAACATGTTTAAGACTTTAGAATTTAGATTTGTTTTTTTTTCCAGAAAACTTAAGTAAACATACAAAAAACACATTGAATCGTCTAAACTATTATCTCAAGTAAAACCACCTTTGAACATTTGGCACATGTTCAGAAGTATTTAAATACAACAGAACACCACTTCTAAATAACGGTTGTTTTGGAATTTATTTTCACTTTGTTTGTTCTTAGTCACTATATAATTCTATGTTATTGTAAATGAACTTTCCACAAAGTGAATAACTCAAAGGTGACGATTTCCTCTTGATTTTTCAAAATGAGAAATGTTCGAACAGTTGCATTGAATTGTCTCACAACAAAACGACACTTACAGAACATTACTATCCCACTCAATACCTCCACGCAGGTATAGCAACATTCAGCTACATGCACACAAAAAAGAAATTTCCAGTTTTAAAACGGTATGCTAGCACACCAGAGATAGTACTTTTCAAATATTATTTCCTATAGATATGACCCATGATGCATCATCTTTGACCACACTTTTAGATTAATTCCCGTGCCCAACTCACCAACACCTAACACTCCACCATCAGAGCAATTTGTGACCGTCTCTGGCGGGGGTGGTCGAGGGAACAAACATCTATAGCAGGGTCCTCCCTCGTGGTTGTAAACTGTCAGCTGAGGAAATATGAGAAACGTTCAACTGAAATCTTGGACACTTGACTAAAGAATGTTACACATGACTTCGTTGTCGCATAATTTGATTCAGCTTATTAAATATGACAGATTTGAAGCAGAGACTATGGCATGTTTGGAATGAGTTCAGTGAATAATTTATCTGGTTTAATATTGCACAAGGCTATGCAAAACTTACCAAAATTCCCTACACACCGTGCAGTTTCTCTTCCCAGAATCTTTGTCCTTTTCAGTAATATGCAAAAGACACTACTACACAGAACTCAAACTGACCAAAACAAAATGTAAATACTAAATATTTCTTGTTGTGTATATAGTCTCTTCATTCAACAGGGACTGTCTGTGGAATAGTAGGAATGTGTTTAAATGTGGGCTACCTCTGGGATGAAACAAAGTAATACATCTTCTTCTCATACACTAATTATCTTCTGTTTTTTTTTCTTTCTTCTTTCTTTACCGTTTTGTTTTTATAACTCACCTGACCTTCAAATCTCAGTGCACTGGCTGAGACAAGAGGTTTACCAGCTAAGACGCAGGCATCATTCAGAAGGTATCTGGTTGCAACATTGTCTGTGCAATCCAAGACAATGTCATATGTTTGTAAGAGTTAAGGTACTGTAACTTCTGTGAGCAAGTTTATTTCTGACACTTAACATAAAAATGAAATGATTTGCCATGTCTGGATGTTCATCTGAAATAGAAGCTTAAAAAGGAAAATGGGTCTCAAAATAGATCGGGATAATTATTAATTTAGTTAATGAAGTCAGAACACTGGACAAACTACTGTAAGGTCAATGGCTTGAATTCTACTACCGACAAAATGTTTCTAATTTTCTTAATCTTTCTACAATCTGTGATCTTTTACAAATCTTACACTTGAGAATGTCTTGTGTGTAATACCATGGAGGTAAAAACAGACCTAGTCATAGACACTCCGACTGAAGTGAGTACAAACTCTACAAAACTACATGATACTTCTTCAAATCAATGACATGTCATTTTACAGAGTTGATAACTGTTATACCAGCATTTTTTAAGATAGAGAACAAGGAAGCATTTTAAATGAAGTGAAAGGATATAGCTTAATCAGAGGCAAGGCATTCTCCTGGTCAAGTTGAATATGATGAGGCTTGCATACTATAGATGAATTTAAACTGTGAAAAAAAAAAATAGGAAAATGTTTCAGTCATTTGGAAGAGACTATGCAGATCTGTTTGATGTAAATATTCCATAACCTGAAGTTTTAACACTAAAATGGTGCACTTTATCTTTATTTTCAGGAATATATCGTGTGTTCTACCCTCCAATTACATTTTCTACAAACACATGTTCATAATGCACACATTATGGTAAGAATTTCTTGTCAAATGTATAAGCCATTTGTCTACATGATTCAATGTGCATCCATTTTGTTTCAGTGTCTACTTTGGTTAATATCCAATCACTTCTGTTGAGTATGATAATGAGCTGTATTATCAACCTTTATGACTTGATAATATTCTTTGACAGATGTCAGCACTGGACAAATAAGCAAATATCATTCCAAGGAATAATTAAGAAGGTGACATTAAGTTAAGTAATTTGATACTTGTCCAAATCACTGAAAATTATATCTATCATTAATGGTTTTAGAGATAATTCATTCTTATTTTATTGCAAAGTATTGCCCAAACATATATTCACAAAATGTTTATACAAAATGAAGAGTTTGAATGAATAAACAGAAGCCTGCAACACCTTGGTGTGTATGAGAATATGTAGAAATGTTGATAGTTAATTCTCATGTTAGTGTTTCAATACCGGTATCGTACAAGCCACAGACAGGGCTATTCTTTACGAATCATTCTGGAATGTCGCCATTATTGATAAAGAAATTTCCTTGCTCCTGAGGAATTTGTGATTGAAAATAGCTATAGACCATTTTGTTTTCCATGCTTACAGACTACAGCTTTAATTACAAACACAGTCAAAGCTCCTGTTTGCCTTGAACTTGAATTTACTACAGTCTACCTATATATATACCATACTTGATCATAAATGATAAGATTGGATACATGAAAACATCATCAAATTGTTGTATAAACTATACAGATCTCTTGTTCAGTTGGTGAGATATTCAAATATTTTTGTCTGAATGATGGAGAGTAACAACCTAATGCAAAATGCAGTTATAAGAGTTATGTCGATGCTACAGTACAGTATGTTCCACATTCCATGTGAAATTAACTATTATGGTACAACTTTTGAAGTATCTATCATAATAGTCTTCTTTAAAAGCTGTAGAACTGCTCCAGCTTTTTTTTCAGTTTGTGCTGGTGTTTCACTTACCAATGGATACTGTCAGCTACTGACTTGCATTTTGATTTGCCAAGCCTCTCCTCTGTGTGGAGAACCTGTCGATGGAGATTGTCCAGTTCAATTTCATCGTAGTCTACGACTCCAATATGCCCTATAGGTTGGTTGAAGGGACAAACAAAGTAAATACTATGGCTGTAATGTTAGTGATGGATATCTTACCTATGTATGTGTCCATACTATGAGATTTTACGATTCACTGAGGGCATACAATCAACGATTTGTTCTCTGTCAGTATAAAAATACATCCTTTGTCTTTTCCTACCGATCAGGCGCGTAACCAAGGGGGGGGGGGGCAAAGGGGATGCCCCCCCTTGAGCATATTCTTTTTATTTTGTTTTAATATTTTTATGATATCGCTAGTAATTTCAAAAGAGAAAATGCTAAGATGCAACTTACAAGGCCTGGGAAGTGCCTTTTCCAGCAATCTGGGAGGCATTTTCAGCCAAAAGTTTCTTGTACGCTTTGCGCCAATCATGGTGGCACTACGCTTAGATAGTTTGCAATGACGTTTCTACGGCTCTGATAGTTTGCCTACATTTTCGCCCCTCCCTTGGCAAATTCCTGGCTACGGCCCTGATACCGATTGCATCATGATCCCAATCTATCTTCTAGCTGGGCACATGGACACATACACAAATATGACACAGACCATTTTCCTCTCTCTCTCTCTCCTTAACTGGTGTTAAGGGAAGCTGAATGAACGTGGGAGAGGAAGATGCATGCAATTATCTCAAACAGAATGGAATTTACCATTGTCTGCTTGGACCTGTGAACTGGCATGGCCCATTCCGTTTAAATATTTCCTTGTCACCTCTTTTTTTCTCATGCAAGGATTTTGCAACAATAAAACTCAGTATTTGAAGTTCTTTGGCCTTGCCTAGCTATTGAAACAATACCTGCAACTTTTGAATGAAGGTTGTTATTGCTCCACAGTGTTTCCCATATTTAGACAAAATTTAATTCTTACACAAAGAATATGTCAAAACATATCTTACCTACACCTGCAGCAGCCAGGTAAATTGCTGATGGACATCCTAAGCCACCAGCTCCCACAAGGAGTACAGAACTATTGATTAGTGCCAACTGACCTGAAAATACAAACACCAGACTCTCAACAAAATTTTCACAATTTTAATTGGCAAGATCAATGATATGGTATTAAATAGATTACATCTATTACACATGAGTCTTTTTGAATGAGTTATTATGTTTGCAAGTAAATTACAAACATGCTTTTGATGACACTTTCTTTCAATAGCTTAATCAATTCCCGATGCAACTTTAGTTTTCAGGATATTTAATAACAGTACAGTTAAATCAAGATGATTCTCAAGCAATTTAACAATCTAATTTCATCTTACTGTCTTGATAACTGTGTTGACATTTAAATTTGTTTATGGGATTGACAATCTGGGTTATAAGAGGAAATAAATTGCATTATATCACAAATATGGCTTATAATGTGCACTAGTGAAGGCTCACTTCTGTATGTCTTCAATAATGATATTATTGCTCACTTCCCTTTATTTGACCCTTGAATAATTAGTAAAAATTATGAGGAATGTGAAAGGAACTGATATTACCTTTGACCCCAATCTCTGGAAGGATGAGTTGCCTACTGTATCTTTTGATGTCTTTATTACATAACTCATTCACCTTTCTTTTGTCATCCTCTGATCCTTCTCTGTCAATTCCTTCATCAGGATTTGGCAGCTGGAGATTCTGCAACTAATCAAACCACATGAAATATCATTGCTTAAAAGCATATATGCTATAGTCAACAAATAGAATAAGAATTTTCAACGATAATTGGCAACAAGGAATGCAAGCCACTTATAATATTTTGCTGTGGATTATGTATGAAGGTGAATAATGTGAGTTGTTATGATTGGACCTATATGCACATTGATCCATGGGTGGAATGTGGAGATATGATGTAGAAGAGGGATTGTAAAGGAGTAATTCTTCCAAAGTTGATGAGGAAAGATTTTTTCACTTCTTTACAGTGCTCATTAATCATGGCATTCCATATTTTTGCCTAGGGTTACATAAGAAAAGTCCACATCAAGCAGTTGCCACAATAAATGGACCTTGGCTATCACAGAATTTTCCACTAGCAACAATATTTCTTACTTTAATATTTACCATACTGAACAGACCTGACTTCTGAGGAAGGCTTTCAAGGTATGTATTTGACTATGTATTTTTTTTTGTATTGAAATGTATGTAGCCTAGTAATTACCTCCTACCTCTGATGCATCATTAACCATTACATGCCACATCCATGCTACAGACTTTCAAACCTAGGCTAGGCCTATCACTGTAGTGTAAAATCACGATCACTTAGTCTTAGTTAGGGCTATCTTTGGCTAAGCTCTGTAAATGTCAATGATATACATACTTACTGCCAAATTAATGACTGTGACAACTACACTAACGTTAGGCCTGGTATTTACGCCTTTAAGTAAGGCCTATTCTGTAGGCAAGAAGATCACTGTAAATTCGATGAGTATTGTGGGCTTAGGACGAAGACGACATTGACAGCTAATACCAGGCAACATGTTGTTACACTAACAGTGTTAGGACGGGTTATACGAAAATGTCAATTAATTCAGATGATTGTACCTCTTTTTGCTTGCAGAGATGAAGTTTTTCCTTTAACTCAGCTATCTGTTTTCGAGCCTCTACAAGATCTCCGAGGAGCGTGGAAGAATCAGAAAGATCGCCTTTTTCCATTTCAAGATATTTTCTGATTCTGACCACAGCTGGTGCGGGTTGCGGGTTATGTTGCAACTATATGCGATTGAGAAGCTTCGTATGGAACGCGAACAGAACTAGTACAGAGTCGGATTGTTTTTTCATTGAAAAAATTGAAAAAAAGACACTTTCATTGCCATGTAAATATTCACATTTCACGGGATACCCTTCAGCCAGACTAACATCAGATAAACCTAATTAGTGATTTATACACTGTTGATCTGATTTAAGAAATTTTGTGTGCCACACGTAATGTTTTCTTTTTTATTTGCATTCCCCTGTGCTATTTTGCTAGAGACATGTTATGTTTGCAGCCAGAGTATGGTACCACAAGAACGGTGGCGCGGCAATGAAACACAGTATGAATGTCAGTATAGGCCACAAAAAAAAAATTAATTGGATGGTAATGAAAATACATTTCACAATATGCACACGAAATGTTATTTTCTGATCTTCGGAGGTCATTCTTATGATTTTTTCTTGTTCAACTTGATTGTTAAGTTGTTCAACTGGTGATGTGCGGAGTCTTCCGTGGATTTGATATTTCTGGTTTGTGAACTTGGAAAAGGGGGTTTGTTTCTGTTCTTCACTTGTTTTCGAAGCAATTTTGTTCATCGTGGCTGCACTGCAGTGATGTCGAATGGGGTGTGGTGCCTTTGCCTATCTCAGTATTTGAGAAAGTGGTCGGATGTTATCATCCTAGCGCTCCCGTGTGTAATCATATCATCTAGTCGCGTTACAACTCGTTTTGCTTCAAATCACTTTCATCTTGAAGGACCTTGGCGTCGATGCACCGGTATCTTCTATACATGTAACACTCTCGATAAGCGTTTTAGTTTAGTTCCGCTTGACCATTACGTTAGTTGTTTGTGACAGTTCACGTAGGAAAGTACTTTCTGGATATTGCAGGTCTTGCAACTGTTGCTGGTTTGGTACTTTGACTTCTGTTACAACGGGAGCGCTAGGATGATAGCGTGTACATGTATACATTCCCTGCAGTTTGTGTGTAGGAAATTACATTTTGGATTTTAATCGCATTGCAACTATTGCTGGTTTGGTTAAACGACTTCTCTTTTCTAATTTGGTGGAGGCTTCAGGGAATAATTTATTCACAAAAATGGGGGCCCCCGAAACGGCTCCAAAAAAACAGATAACTATATTATATATATACTTTGATTGCTGTTTGTGTAGATACATCTAACACCCGAAAAGAGCCTTTGTTTAGTGCCGCTTGACCGACGTTGCGTAATCACAAAAAAACGGGAGCCCCCGAATCGGCTCCCAGTTCAAAGGCTCCCGAAACAAAAACAAAAAAATAAAACAAACGGGAGCCAGTACAATGTGGCAAAGGCTCCCCAAAAACGGGAGCCCCTGAAAAAACGGGAGCCCCCGAAAAAACGGGGTCCTTCGGCTCCCAGTAGAGGCTTACGGGGGGGGGGGGGGTGGAGTGAGGTGGCATGATATATACTACTCAAGTTATTCACTTGGTTACATTTATTCACTCAATTATGTTTTCAAATGATCTTTTCAGTCTCAACTTTTGTCTTAAAATCATTTTTAAGTTAGCTCCTCCAGCTTTTTTAACTATAGGTTTAACACTATTTTATGTGGGATACAAATATATGACTAGTGCTCAAATGAGTACCTTGCAGAATGAAGAGGATGCATATTGTTTCGATGGCACCACCATCTGTTATCAAAGGAACAAAGAATTCAGCGTCTCAAACTGTCCAAATTGTCAATTAAACTGATGACTTGAAAATGAGCATTTCAGAGAAACATAAATAAAAACAAAATAAAACTGTTAGGAAACTGCTTATCCACTAGAGAGCCTGTGTAAGAGAATGTGTAAAAGTAAGTTGGCTTGACGTTTCGATCCTAGCAGGATCTTCTTCAAAGGCTAAATGACAAGTAACAGTAACAGAATGGACACAAACACGCACAGAATACAGACAGGTTAATGAGCATGGTGAACACAAAGAGATAGATGTAAGGGGATTAGTAGACAAGAGATGGAGAGAAGAAAGAAAGAAACCAACAGGGGAAGAGGAGAGGTAGGAGATAAACAGTGGGGGACAAAGAGAGGATTAAGGGAAAACATAAATAAAGACAGACATAAAACAGAGCATTTGTGTAACTTGAAATATATTTGCCATTTCTTGTAAAAGACAATGTATTGTACAATTCTATGAACAAGAAAGACAAGTTGTGTCTTCTAAACATTTTTATGTTATTAAATTTTCAATCTATCATCACAATGCACAATAAAAGTGATTCACAAATAAATAAATACTCTCGACAGTTAACATTGAACTGATGACACGTATACGGATGGCAGCTGCTCTTGAAAGAGGCAATGACTAGTGACGTACATTACCCAGCACCTCCATCAACTGGCGTCATTCTGTGTCCCACCTGGGAAGATTCCTCTAAGATGCATTAGGGCAGGTGCTGTGATTAACCATAGATAAAACTCATACAGGTTGATCTTTAATAAAGTCAAATGCCTTTGGAAACGAATATTCACTGTTTGTCTTAGGCTCTTCGAAGTTCGAAGTTCATGGTCTGTGACCGCCCTAACACAACATCTCGACATGTTTAGGAATGAACTGGAGCTTTTGCGACTCTTCAGTGTGAACTCTATACTACGAAGGAGATCGTTTGTTTTTAGCAACAGGAGCATCTGGCGAGGTATTTTGTTTAAAAGCTGTGATATCTCTGGGATGTAGCTTGACACATAGTCTTGTATTTCCTCTGCCTGTAAAGAAAAAAAATACTGCAAAGTCATGGCAAGTCATTAATACAATAATGAAGAACACAGGAGATACAACAAGCATTCGACTGATCCACCCACTCTAAATCAGCTAAAAACAAACTTACCAATATATGAAATTTCTCTCTTATAGCAACCTAGACTGAATTTAGAGAATTGAAATAGATAAGCAACAACAAACAATATTGTTAACATACCCTGGATGGGCTTTCAACATTTTGCCCTATGCCAACCTCAAATGACCTTTGTCCACTACCAAAACAAGTGACAAGTTCTTAACGATTTGATTGCAATAAATACACAATAAATGAGATGCCATACCTCTGACTGAGAGAGATCTTTTTTGTCGATGCCTTTAGAGACAGACTCCCAGCTTCTGGCTGTCAACATGCATGCAAATAATCCATACATCTCTCCAGCACCAAGTACATCACTGTACTGTTTGATTCCTTTAATGTCAGCTGCTAAGATGGACTGCCATAACCTTGCATAGTTCAACCGGAATTTATCACTCAGCGCCTGAGTAGGAGATCCAAGAAAAACAGGACATCCAGTTTGAGTTTATATCATATGAAACAGTTTCACATACTTAACTCACTTATCAAAGTGTTTTCAAGCTTCACAAATGGAAGTTAATGTTATGATATAGCCAGGCGCGTAGCCAAGGGGGGGGGGGGGAGGGCGAAGGGGGCTACCTGGCTACGTGCCTGGATATAGCAAACATGTATCAAGATCAAATGTCATCATGTGTGGGTCTTTTTATTTTACGACCAGTACCTGCAACAGAGATGCGGAAAATGAATTAAAGGAGAGATCTTAAATTCACCAAACATCAAAGCATACTTTGTTATGTCCTGTCAACCAGTTTCAAAATAACAACACCAGCTTTTGAAAGCTGTTTGCTACAAACCATCTGATGATATCAGGCAATAACAACTGAAAGGAGAACTAACCTGATACAGGCCATGATCTAATAGAACAATCTCCACTTCTTTCTTTCCTGTGTTTCTGACAAGAACATTGCCTGGATGTGGATCACAATGGACGTACCCGTGCACGAATATCATCTCACTGTACATCTTTCCCAGACTTTTTGTCACCTAAAAAGACGAAGCATAAAAAGCTTTATTTCATGCTTTAATGCAAGACACAATATGTCTTCTGATGTAAATATGTGAACAAACCCATACAGTATTTAAGAAAAGCACTGAAAGCAGGACTAAAAAACAATGTCATTCCCAATTCCAAAACTTATACAGAATATAGCAATTTTTCAAATATCTGTGCTACTTAAATTTGGCACTATTTAAGTCAAAAAATTAGTAAACTTTTTCTGGCATCCACAAAATACAATTTTGTACATGCAGAAAACCCTAAGGTCATTATTATTTTACAATAAAACAAACTTGGAAACTAAATTATTCATAGGAGAGTTCAATGAGTAAAACTGGCATGTTATGTGTAATAGCAATATTGTGATGTTAACCTCATTTGCATCTATGCCGTTGGTCACCATGTACTGCCTATCGTCTACTTTGCCACCAGAGTAATACTCCATGCATAGGACACGTTTAGTGGAATACTCCCAATACACCTTCGGTACCTGTACAGAGACGAAAATAGTAAAGATATTTGGGAGCTCAAACATTCTCCAAAACGTACTGTGCACGCATTGCATGCAACGGGTGATTTGTTCACTACTGATCATTCTTCAGCGGGAACTTAGACAACATTTACAAGGAAAATTAAGTCAAATAAAGAAAGATGGCAATTTTCCAAAAGATAACCTTTACGAATGTTCACACCGAGTAAAAGGGGAAGTACTGGCTTACAAAATCAGAAATGCATTGGTTTCTAATGTAAATACACTACTGCCATATGCTGTTGAAGAAAACTTTAGGGTTTAGACTGATCACCCACCCGCATACTTTAATCTGCTCTCCAACTTATGACACATGAGGAACTTGAGTTCCAATGGTACAATGATGATCAAAGAAGAAATATTTCTTTAGAAGAAAATATACTTTCAGGTTTTGGCTTTTACCTTTAGAAATTTAAAATGTCTAAGAAGTTGATAGACTTTCTCTGAGTTTTGACCCTCCAGTACAAAATCTAATTCTTTGGGTAAATTAAATCTCATCTCTTCGCTGAGCCAAAGGAACTTGAACTCTGGGAATATTCTAGCGACCACCTGCAGCAAAAACTGGAAGTAAAGACAACACATAGAAAAAGACAAATTTATTAAAAAATGATGTAAACAATATTTATATGAGCTTATGTGATCAAAACTAGGTGGGGACATGAATAAATCTAATCTTTCTTTATTTTATGCATATTTTAAATACCTCCATTTGTGCTTTGCTTTATATGCAAGTATGTCATATGACGAAGAGTCTTGGGGGGGGGGGGGGCTGTGGTTGGTAACGGAAGTGTGCGGGTTCATTTTATGAGAATTTCGGACATTTAGAGAGTTCAAACTTGATGTAAGCTTTTGTTAGATGAGAATATAGTAAACCTCACCTCAATAGTGTTCATGTCAACATCAGAGTAGTCCTTCACTTTAGGATGTTGCACTTTGATGGCTACATCTCGGCCATCTTTGAGAGTTGCTTTGTGAACCTGAGCAAGAGATGCGGTACCAATTGGCTCCTCATCAAAACTAGAGAATGCTTCATCGACCTATATGAGGACATCAAACAAATGAGTATCATGTACCAATATGTAGAAGGAAAATAGGAACAAAATTGAAAGAATTACAATGGGCTCTCGACTTAATTTAAGTTTCACTGCCCACCGAAGTCAACTACTGCAATGTTTTGTATTAACCCTGTTAAAAAACTGCTTACTGACTGAATAAAGCTGGTGCAGGTAAACGTTATATGTAATGGAAAGAGGGCCTGACATTTTAATCCTAGCAGGACCTTTGTCAGAGGTGGGCTGAAAAGAAAACAGACAGAGGACACATTTCAAAGTAGCCAGATGGACCAACAAGTTAATTGGGACATTAACAATGATGGAATAAAATGAAAAGAATTAAAATAGGCTGGCGACTTAATTTAAGTTTCACTGCCCACCAAAGTCAACTATGGTTGTATTGTATCAACCCTGTTAAAAAACTGCTAATTGACTGAATAAAGCAGGTTAACATTATACGTAATGGTTAGAGAGCCTGACATTTTAATCCTAGTAGGACCTTTGTCAGAGGTGGGCTGAAAAGAAAACAGACAGAGGACACATTTCAAAATAGCCAGATGGACCGACAAGTTAATTGGGACATTAACAACTGTATAGCATAAAATCTTCAGTGTTCCAAGAGACAGTGACTCTTTTTATAAATTTAGAAAAGGTACATCAAGTGTCATTGACCTTTTCAATTTATCAGCCATATATAAAGTTGTTTATTCTGGCTATGGCAGACACATTCATAACACAGAGTAACGACATATTGATCTCTTTGCCACAAAACCATCTTGCTGTATATGGTCATCACAAATTGATACATACATACTGACTTGTGCAAGTAAACTTTATTAATATTTACATTTCTAGGTAGATCACCACTAACCTTACAATTAAGATCCTCCTCCACTACCCGCTTTACATCCTCCAATGAAGATTGAGGAGCTTTGTCATGAAGTACTTTCAGTGTCGAGACGTACTCCGATGGAAGCAAGTAATCTAATGCACCGATGTGCTGACCGACCTTTATGAAGACACCGCCATTTAAACATGCGAGCTGTTTCAATTTTTCAGCAGACCGAAGGTGAATCTGAAAGCATAAACCATATAAAATGTAGAATGTACCAATCAAACTTGGAGAAAATACTGTGATACTTGGCATAAATGAGTTAATTTTGAAAGATAATTAAACCATCACATCTTGCTTCATAACATTGCTACACAAATCTCTGATGCTTGTTATGTTCTTCATCGTACTTAATACTAATTAAACAAGCAAAGAGAGACAAAGATATACTGTATGACTAGGCAGAGTAATAAACTTGATCAATCTTCCAGATGTTTCTGATATATATTATGTACTGTAAGAAGCATTTACACATTCGAGCATTACTTACCTTCGAGTAAATTTGAGAACTGTCTGGATCCGACGAATCCACCCATAGCAAGCTTGTCTTGTAGTCACCAACGATGGATGCCGCCTGAAAATCGGAGGAAGGGGAAGTTTTTTTCCTCTACAAAACATTCACCTGACCTTCAAGTGCTGAGGATATCGTACATATATGCCCCATATTCACTTTATTTGTTATCTGTGATAAATCTCATTCAATAATCTGTTGAAATTTTCGAAATTCTCTTTAAGTTTCCAAGAAATAAACATTTGAAGTTTTGGAAAAATCTGGGGAACTCCTAAAATATGTGCAAACTATGACGTGGAGTGTTGCACTCATCCAAATTTTAATAATGTGATGTTCCTCTTTTCAAAGAAGACAATAAAATATTTCAAAAAAATGGACTTTGGCCACAAATCTGTGTTCAGTGTCCTTGGAACGAAGGTTGTTAAATCAAAGGGATAACATAACAGAAAATTAGGGAGTCACTCATCAACGTGCATAATTAGCTAATGTTTATTCAAAATAAATCTAAAATGGTCAATCTTTGATAGAGTTTGATGGGAGTTGCAGCTATTTTCATGGTTTCTATTTTCTAGTGATTAGGAGAATGAGGGCACTACCAGAGTTGCTATGGAACAAGGGATAAAATACGACAAAATTATCACATAAAACAATTGAAAAAATATTGAAGAATTGTACGTACTGTAAAGAAAGCTCTGCCAAATCTGACAACTCCGATGGAAGACCAGTCAATCAGTTGATATCTTGAGTTCACATTGTAGAAGCCTAATGTACCAACAGATGCAGCTACAGTGACAATGGACGCTCTCCTTAGTTTACTGCCACCCCAAATTACTTTGAGAGCACGACCAATTGCCATACTTGAATGGGCTGTAAAAGAATATAAACATGATATGAAGAAACTCTTGCAACAACAAATTACAACATGTTTCCCCAAATTTATGCAAGGTGGCAAAAAACAAAAATCTAGCAGTACTTAAATTCATCACTGAATAAAAACAGAGTATAAAAAAGGTGATGAGGGGACCCCTGACGATGGAAACACCAAGGTCTGCTATATCACATTACATGCAGAAAGAACTTGTATTAAAAGCTTATACCACTTTAAATGATCACAGATGACGTCTAGGTACTGTATTGTACTCAGATATCAATATCCAACAATATGCTGATGGAATTAAGAGAAAAAACAGAAGGTAGGCCCAAGTCTTTGACTAGGCAATATTGGACCAAACCCTTTTCTTGCTATGACTTTGACCAACTTAGCCTCCATGAAAATTCAAGATGAAATGCTGCCTTGGTAGGTCTATCATAATGCAGAGACAGTGAAAATATAAAAACGGCTTAATTTGCAGAACACCCCATTACACATAGCTCCAAGCTGGAGCTCACTCAAACTAGGTAATCAAATTTCCCTTTCACAAAATGGCTAAATTAATATAAGAATAAGAATCTGATTCGTTTGTAGTAATAATATCACAAACAATTTTAGTTTCAATTAGGTCCCATAGTAATAATTATAACAATGTAAAACGGGTCATTCTTAAAAGGAATGGCAAACCAAAAATGGACCATCCCAATGGAGTAGCCACAACAGCATAATACAATGAAGTTAGATTAGTTTTGGCATTTCTCCTCATATTGAACTTGCCTATGCATATAAATAAACCAACGGTGTAGCAACAACAGCATGATACATTGGACTTAGTTCAAAGTAATAACGATGTAAGGAAGTTAGTATGGGTTGTTCTTACAAGGAATGGCACAAAATGAACTGCCCTGATAGTGAAGATGGTGTAGCCACAACAGCATTTAATACAATTGACATTTCTCTGCGTATTAGTACTAGACTCCTTAAACGGATGCTGTAGCCAACCTCTTTTAAGGGTGTTGCAATTTCTCAAAATGATTGGCTCTCACTTCAGACTTCACTTAGCCTTACATAGAGATATCTTGGCATAGACCCAGTCAAATCTTACACACTGCAAAATGACTTATAAGAAGCCCAAGCCTACAATTAACTGCACTTAGGCCTAGGATTGGTATATACTACACATAGGCGCCCTTGAAGCTGACCGCAATACTATGTAGCATATACTGAGACGTGTGGTAGCGCCTGTGGGCCTACCGCCTACTATTCGAAATGATCAACAAACGGAAAGCACCTCTATTTCAGTACAGTATAATGGATTCGTTGAAATATAATGTCCATCATGGAGACATATAATCGTTCAAATAAAATCACTTAAAACTAAAAGTTCAGATTATTATTCCTACCGTTAGCCTAATGATTAAAAGAGCAATTAAGCAGACAACATGAGCGCAGCCATTTTGGAATATTGCGTAATACCAAAGATCGTACCCCAAAAGGAAAAAAGATACACATCTTTGGGAGGGGAGACCACAGGAATGATCTTTGGTAAGACGCCACCACCTTATGGCATCTCATACACAACTTGAAATAATCGAGAATGAGATGTATTTCAATAAATATAAAAAACATTCTAACCAAAGCACCAAGCAAAGTTGGCATTGTTCACATGAAGAAAATGAAAATTTTCTCATGTTTCACTAATAGTACTCACAGTAATGTTCTCTCTTTAATAATAGTTCTTCACTGTCTGAATCAACAATAATTCTTGCTGTAAGTACTAACAAAATCGACATACAGAGACAGGACTGAAAGCAGAATTTGTTCTGGGGGCTTTGAGGACCCTGGAGCCCCCCTGAGCCTGGACCGTTGTATTATTCCCATTAAAGTTACTTCCACTCAGAAATGCAATGTGTTATATCAAACTAATTGAATGCCTCAGAATAAGTGAAAATTGCTATTGTACTGTGTGTACTCTTTCATGTTGTAGTAGATAAAAAATCTAGTCGACCCTTTTATTTTCAGGGTAGCCGCATGGTAAGGTTTCATATCCCTGCATGAAATTCTTCATTTGCTTCACTGTTTGAGAACAAAATTTATCTCAAGAGGAACATATATAGGTAAGGCTTTCTCCTCTTGCATACTTCCATGTTGTTCTGAGGCTTCATTTCTACAAGGCAGATAATCAAAATGGCTGCATTGATTGGGTTTCTCTCCTGTGTGTGTTCTCACATGCTTTGCAAAATTTCCAGAAGCTGAACACATTTTGTGACAGTATAGCTACATTTGTAAGGCTTCTCTCCTGTACTGTGTGTTCTTTCGTGTATTTTCAAATGTCCTCTATGAGAAAAAAATCTAGGCACAATAGCGCTTCTCACCAGCATGGCTTTTCATGTTGCTTCATGTTTGCAGAAGTTGAAAACACCTTGACACAATATCTACAATGATACGGCTTCTTTCCTGTGTGTCGTCTTTCATGTACTTTCAAATGTTCATATCTGGAAAACATTTTTTTCACAATATCCACATTGATGGATCAGCTTCCCAGCCGGCAATGTGTTTGCTCTCAGACATGCTTTTCAATTTTGGTTTTCCCTCACATCAAGACTGATTTGAAGCACATCCAAAAAAAAATCATCGTAAAATGTAGTTAAAACTCACTAGAAGTAGGCTAGTTCTAACGATATTCCTGAACCGAGAAACACTGTGATAATGGGCTTCGGTAAAGTTCTTAAAATATTTGATTTCTTACCTAAATCTGTCATATTAAAGAATCTGTCAGCATATCACATGACCCTCCCTGGTTTGTACGTTTCCTAGCGAGAGCTTCACAGATCCAGATATATATATATAGTTCGATGTATTGATGTCACAGTGTGTAAATGATATCGTTCGTGCTAAGTGTGCAAGGTTATTCTGATTAGCTAGATTGGTCACGCAGCGCATTTTCCTCTGAGTTGGGCCTACTATACTAATTTATTTTTCTCAACCCCATCAACGTCTGTCCAGACATCAGTGATGGTGTCACTAGCCGAGTAAGTACAATTTTCTCAATTTAGCACTTGATGTCGTCCGGTTATAATAGTTATATTCCAATCCAAAGTTAGACTTAGCTGAAGCTAAGTTGGCTTAACTTGCCACTAAAAAAGCATATAGCCTAGGCTACGTAGCCAGTACTCGTTAGGCTAGGCATATAAGCTACTAAGTTAAGTAATGACTATGGGTCAAGCACTAGTACACTAGTATAGTCAGTATTGCGAAGTTCGGAACACTGCGAAGTTCGGACACCCCTAAGAAATACACGATTTAAACATGATAACCTACAGCTAGAGCCAATTTCACGAAAAACTACGAAGCTACAGTTATTTTCTCTCCAAAATAACATGTGTGCAAGCAAGTACCCACATATTTGCTAATAAAAGGAAGTTATAGTTTTGGGGTGTTTCAAGGCTTACGTGTCCGAACTTCGAAGTGTCCATGCTACTAGTAGTACTACTTAATCGAGTAATAGCTACTGCTAGTAACATTATGGTATACTGTAAATTCGCGATAGTAAGGGCATTATTGTTCTCTGAAAGGATAGCGGTGATGACGATACTTTGATTTTGCTCAGCTCTTTAGCTCTATTTCATACTAGCATGTGATTTCATTGCACAAAGCAAGGCAACATTTTGCTACATCACGCCTTTGTTGAAGTTAACTATGTAATTCCACTGAATGGGTGGAAAGATCCACAAAAGTGTCTCAAAATACAACGTTTATGTTTCTTAGTTTCACACTTAGTTTCACAGCAACTGCAGTGTATATCATTATCAGTACTGCGACATAAGTATAAAACATTCTGCAAATTTAGGGAACAAATTACCATATTCTACCATACTACAGAACATTACTGTTCAGCCTTTGGCTACAGTAGTCTTACTGTAGCATACAGTACGTCTAAGGGACTAGGAGTAGGACAACCGATTTAAGCAATTATCATAAGCAGGGCTTTAGGCAGCAATCCATCCGTCTTTTGCTGTATGTTTACAAATGGAGGGAATGCTCTGTGAAGTTCGTGAACAACCACTTTACAAAATCAATGGGATTTTACTGTGTGATTTCCCTTGCATACTGATAATTCATTTGAGAAGTCCAATTGACTTAATGTGTGAAATTAAAAAATCTTTGGAGAGCAAGGCTTGCGAAGGACGAATCAAACAAAATCTCCCCGAGATTGTTGGGTAACACTAGTGTAACTTAGTGTACTACTTTGCATGTTCCTCACTGAAAGATGGCCGGGACACTGACAGCAAAACAAAAAGAGCATGACAGCAACATTGCCGCCCGCTGGGTGTTTTTTTCAGAGCACCTCGGCAAATCCAGAGGGCACAACAGTTTTTGGCCGCCGGTAATGCCCTGCCCTGGTGCAAGTGTAATATTATCTGTGATTGTTTTTCAAGTACATAACTTTGGAAATTTTCTTAAACCCTGCAGCATTCTTCCAGCACCCAGGCAGTGGGGTGTTGAAGATGAAGTGGAAAAAGCATCACAAGAAGTAAGTTATTGTTTAATTTTCAATACTCCTTCAAACCTATCCTTGGAGTAAATTGCATTCTCATCCCATGAAGTTTTCAGTCTTAACACAAATTATGCAGGTTACTTACCGTCATTAATTAATCAAACGTATATTTCTTTGTTTTGTAATGACAAGCTAGTAGGTTTCAGTCGCTTTCTTCTTTCTATTTTCACAGTTAAGTGTTGTATCAGTATCAAGGAATGCTGCACCACCATATGGCCACAGAAGGGGGTGGATCCCTAGATTGGTTACAGTGAGTATTTAAACACTAATTTGTATGGATGCTTTGGAAGGGAAGTTCTTTGGTTAGGATTGAACATTTTAAGCTATAACATAAAATTCATCAACCTTGTCGTTTAATATATCTTGGAAACCAAATCTGATATATTCTGTAAAACATTGAAAATTTATCAGACCTTTTTTTGAAAATTTGTTAACTTCATATGATCGTTACTATTGTCACTGCTGTAGACATTTCATCCCTGTTGTAAATCAGCCAAGCCAATTATGCACAGAATGCTTGTCTTATTTTTCAGCCAAATGTTGAAGAGTTGTGTTCAATTCTTTAATGAAGTAACTTGCTTTTGTTCTTCAGGATTTTGGAGATGGAGGGGCATTTCCAGAGATTCATGTTGCTCAGTTCCCACTGGATATGGGAAGACAGAAAGAGAAAACATCCAATGCTCTAGCCAAGACTGTGGATGCCGAAGGGAAAGTACAATATGATGCCATTGCAAGACAAGGTCATGGAAAAGATAAGGTAAATAAATAACTGTATAAAATCTAGGAGGTATTCAATATGACCTGTCTTTGTATCTTACATCATTATCTGATTTTGTACTTGGTATGTAGTTACACCATAGTGAGTAACATGGCCTCATTGATACTGATAGAGGCCATAAGTCCAACAGAAGGCAAACAGTGAACATTTGTATAAAACAAGATATTAAAAGTGGGGCAGATCTCATATGTTGTCTGTAGTTCCAGCTAATTGAGTCTAGTAGTCTTGTCGAGGTCAAAGGGTAACAGATGTCAAATGTTATAACTTTGTAGCCTCAATATCTTTAAGAAGGTCAGATTGGACTCAGTTAAATAGACTTTAGCAGTCGATGATACAGCATATCCTCCTCAGACTTTTTCACCTTACGTTCTTCTTTGTTGCATTACATTGTCACAGATAATTCATTCCAAGCCGCAAGATCTGGTAGCAAAACCAATCACTGATGAAGATGACCCAGACATTCAACGTCCTGATGAAGAAGTAGTAGAAGAGGTCAGTGATTTTTGGTTCCTTGCTAAAAGCAAAGGAACCTATGTATTCAGGTTGGCGTGTGTGTGTATGTGTGTGTGCGTGTATGTGTGGGTGTATGTGTGTGTGTGTGTGTGTGACGCTTTAGCTTGTATGCACGATAACTCAACAAGGGAATTATCGATCACTACCATACTTGGTGGGTGGGTGGCCCATAGTGACTAGATGAACCCTATTGATTTTGGTGCCGGCAAAGGTCACCAAAGGTCAGTTAGATGCCAAAAACCAATATATTAAAAACAGCAATAACTCCCATTGACAGGGTCCGACATGGTTGATATTTTGGGAGTAGTTGTGAATGGGGTAAGGGATCGTTTCCAAACATAACGGTAATGTGATCGAAGGTCAACAAAGGTTAATTAATTATAAAAAACTAGTATTTTTGCAATAACTTGAGAACGAAATGTCCGTTAGGGTTGGGAGTTGCTTCAATG
>KN884409.1:149507-161089 GCA_000934455.1 Apostichopus parvimensis
CAACAAAAGTTTGTGTGCATAAATTGCTGTTGTTGTATTAGGGCTTTGTTAGAAATTTCCCTATGAATGGAACTAATGAACAGCAGCAAGGAACCATGAAATGTTTTCATTCTGGTTGTTTCTTCATTTCAAAATTCCACTCTCACCACCCAGAAATGTAGCCATTCAGCAATGAAAGACCTTACAGCATGTAATGGTTATGTGAACTTCAGTTTATAGTCTACTTGTTAGTGCTGTTATTTATAACAGAGTTTCCAATTAAACAATTAATCAATTGGAAATATTGTTTCTTTTTTCTTGTTATGTTTTTTTTATAATTTTTTTTCTTTTACACTTTTCATATTACATTGTATTTGACAGACCACAGAAAAGACTAGAGAAGCCTTGCAAAAATTGGTCAATTCTAAAATATCTGCAGCCATGCCTGTAAGACATGCAGAGAAAACTGGTCCTGCACAGTACATCAGGTAAGTTCATAATTCACAAAGTTCGGTAGGCAAAGTGGGGTAAAAAAATTGATGGAGAGTAAAAACACCTTTGTACCTTCCATCAAAATTGATCCACAAAACAACTCTCTACTCCCTGTTCCTTTTGTCGTCTCATCAAATTTGGATAACTGTTACTTAAAATTCCTTAGTTTCTTTACTAGTGCATCCCATAACCTGTAATGACACGTCTGTAACTTTAACTCTCAAACAGTCCTGCATTTTCAGTCTAAGTGAATTGAACTTCGTCAACTCTCCTTCTCTCAAATTCTCCCCTTCCCTCCCCCCCATTTCTGTTCCCCTCCCCCTTCAACAAAATATGTAACTTTTGGTCTTCCTACAAAAGTTATCAACAACTTTTTGTACATTTCTACTACTATTTAGGTACACACCATCTCAACAAGGTATTGCCTTCAATTCAGGAGCCAAACAAAGAGTGATACGTATGGTTGATGTACAGAAGGATCCCATGGAACCTCCAAGATTCAAGTAAGTTCATTCGGTCTTTAATTTCAAAAAGCATTGCTTGCTTCTAATTGCATTAGAAAATTAACCCAACCAGTGACTGATTTTACTTTGGTTGAATGGTGGATTTTCATCTGTTTCTTGTAAGTATTAGATATAGTAAGTTATTGTCTGCATGAATTGATAAATTTAGTAGAAACTTTAGTTGTAAACATTGCTACAAGAATCATAGCCGTGTACTTTTATCTTCTTCAGAACTAATAAGAAAATCCCTAGAGGTCCGCCGTCCCCACCAGCACCAGTGATGCACTCCCCGACAAGAAAGGTTTGATCATCCATATATAGTCAAAATAACATCAGATACTTACCAGTTGAGAGAATGCTCTGGTGAAAAAGTTGATTGTTGCATTATAATAATTATGTAAACTCACATTATGATACTATGATAAGATCCGAATATATTAATTTTTAATCTTTCATGAATGGATTTGACCTTAGCTGAATTTACTTCAATTATCTCTTACCTGTCTCAAAATTCCTTATGCACTTGCCCCATCTACGAACTGATATTGTTTAGCACTGCGCCCTCAATCCTATTTGATGTGTTATGTCATCATCATCATGACTATTGGGTTGAATTCTTTTCTTTTTACTCGTTGTTGCATTGTTCCATTAATGTCAGAAAAATCTTGAGAAGAATTCTGTTTTTTCTTCAAAACAAACATCAGGCGTAACAGCAGATGTACCCACTGCAGGCTGCATGCAAGAATTGGGCCAGAAGTTGTTATTGTCTGTAATAACAAAGACCTATGGCCACCAACTAATTGCGTCTATTTAGGATAAACACTTTTCTGCTTTCATTAGGGGACACTGTAGCTGTTACTTGATTGAGGAGAAATGGAATTTGTCATTTTAGTAATGGAATGTAACCAGCTGATTTAAAATAACAGCCCAAATACTGTGGAAAAAGTGAAGCTTGTAAGAAATGGATAATAAGCAGGGACTTAGACTTCCAAAGTTTGAGAGAGCTCACTAAAGTTTGGCTACAACGTCATCCAAACCAGTGTGATCAGGCTAACTACTTTCGGCTGTATGGTCAGCTATGTTGGCGATGTTTATCTGTGTACTAATCAATAGAGGATGACCTTTCCACTGTTCATCAAGTAACCAAAGATGTTATCTTCCATTACTTATCTTATTTACACTTTTGTTTTGTTACAGGTGACGGTAAAGGAACAACAAGAATGGAAAATTCCACCGTGTATCTCAAACTGGAAAAATCAAAAGGTGAGTGTGTCAGGAGTTACAAGAAATGACTAAATATAAACCTTTATGGATATGGATATATGTGCATGTTGAGTTGTCACAGTATCTCTGAGTGTATTATATAACCCTTAGTATCAAGAAGATATGTTTTTGTTTTGTGCTTATTTAAGGAGTGGGGGATTTATGCTGATGGTGTACATGTTAATGATGGGTGGAGGTACAAGTTAGTGTTGTACACCTCCTTTTCAATCACACCAAAAATTTGTGATGTAGTCTACATCCCTCTGTCAAATCCTCGATCCACAGCCCTGATTGCCATAAAGAAAATTGTGATTTAAATGTGTAAATTTATTGTTCTTTCATTGGCTTCTGAGGACATCAATTGGTAATAGGTTTTCAATCTTTTGGTAAGAAACTACAAGACGGGGGGAGAATGGCAACTGCTGGTTATTACTATGACTCTATCTTCATCAAATTCTGCGAACTGTTTTAATCTTTCAGGGTTATACCATTCCACTGGATAAGAGGCTAGCTGCCGATGGAAGAGGACTGCAAAGTCCTCAGATCAACGAAAACTTTGCCAAACTGGCAGAAGCTCTGTACATTGCTGACAGAAAGGTAAAGATGGAGAGAAATAATTTTGTTATTAATAAAAGCCTTACAAAGTCACTTGAAGGTGAAAAATTCCAAGCATTTTGTGTTACCTAGCTAAATACACAACTTCAATATCTGATTTGTTTGTGTTGGACTTGGAAAGTACAAGTACATTGTTCATCATCGCCAAAGAAAAACAGCCAGTCAATCTGATAAAGTTAATAATATATAAGTATCTGTCTTTAATACTCTGACATCTTAAAAGTTACATTACAAATATGTTAAATCTGTGTTATCAATTTGCTCTTAGGTACTTGTTATGTGTGTATTCATGCTTGTGTGTGTTTGAATTGGTGGGGGTGGGGGGGGGGGGGTCTAGGTAAGGAGCTTAGGCTATGAGGGAGGTAAGGCTATGACAACAAAACTTCATGCTGATTAAGTCATAACATCATGTCCAAAAGATAATTTATATTAATTAGTCTTTCAACACAGTTTATGTATGAATGTTCTTCATGTATTAGGTTATCAGGTTTCTCAAACACATGAAATTGATTGTCTTATGTCTGTTTATCTTCTTAGGCTCGAGAAGCTGTGGAGATGAGAGCCTCAATGGAGAGGAAAGTTGCTCAGATTGAGAAGGAGAAGCAAGAGGAAAACCTAAGAATGTTGGCAGATAAAGCCAGGAAGGACCGAGCTGGCATACAAACAGTCCGTAAGTTGTGCCACGATGTTTTTTTTTTTCATTTTATTATGCCCAGGTTAGCTTCTCCCTGTAATAAAAAAACTGAATTAGTATGGCATTAATATAAAAGTTAGACGCATATAAAACGAATGCCCAGCAAACATTGATGATTTGATGGCTATCCAAATAATTATGAAATAATTTGACAATCTTGTTTCATTTTGAATGGGAATCTTGCTCAGTCACAGAATAGAATAAAAATTATGAGCCCAACTGTAAGTTCTTTCACATCGGGATCCAGCGCAATAACTCTGGTAAGATCTTGAGCCAACGGATTGTTTGATGTGCAAGACACAAGTTTGTAAGATTTACTTATTTACATTCAAAATTTGGCCACGGCCAGTATTTGGTATTGGAAGCAAGCATCATACTCTGTTTTCCGTTAGGTTATTGTTTGCTTGGTGTACCTGACCTTATACATCCTGTGGTTCACATGTGCTCATGTGATAGTAGTACTGCTAGAGTCTTCATGGTTTTGATTTTGAATAGGGTTTGAGAGAAGAAAAAGGCACTTTGAAGAATTATTCTGTACAACATATATGTTATTCAAATAATATTGTGATACTTTCATATCTTTGTCTCGTTTAAACAGAGGCAAATGTTGATGCCAAAGACAGAGATAAGCTTCGGGATGAAAGACACAAGGATCGACAGAGGCAGAGAAATATTAACCGAGCTGGAGCCGATAAAAGGTTTGTAATAAGATGCTTGGAAAGTGAGGAATCTCAGAGGTTGCATCTAAATCCTCCCCTATTTGCCTTTTCGTATCTTTGGCCCTCCATATCTTTCCTATTGAGCTTCGACATCCTCCCCTACTGGCCCTCTACATCCCACTATTGGAATTCTTAGAAGGGGTAAGGGTGTTAATATCAAATAAATTTCATAGATGAAATATCAGTAAATTTTGTGATTGGCAATGACTTATTCTCAAAAATAAACAAAAAAACAAAAGGAGTAAGAGATAGGGGGAAGCACATCTTTTTGGGAGAAGATATGATTGGTTCATAAATATTCCTGGTAGGATCGAAACGTCAGGCCCTCTTACTTTTACCCAGGAACTTACACAGGCTCTTTAGTGGATAAGCAGTTTGCTAACAGTTTAGTTTTATTTTTATTTTCATATATACTAACATACTTTGCAATTGATTTTTGTTGGGGAGTGGAATATGGTTTGAATACTAGTCATGATATGAAGTGAAAATATGCTTTCAAATTATTTTCAAATGATAATATGCAATAGCATCCTACACAGGTCATTATATATAGATATACATGTATCTCATGGTTTTCTTTGAAGGTCAAAACTTGAGAAGCAGAGGGAGAGAGACATCAGTGAGAAGATTGCCCTCGGTTTACCTAATGCTGGAGGTAAAGGAGGAGGAGATGACATGCAGTTTGATCAAAGACTTTTTGGCTCCAGTAAAGTAAGTCCATCGTATGATTTGTGAAAAGCATTTTGTAGAGCTGTTCATCCCAAAGAGGTACAGGTTTTATTTCAAGGACTACTGGGAATGGTGCCTAAGCTCTTCGAATTGAAAAATTGTTCTCTTGTTTCTTGTCAGGAGTTGACTACCTCAATTGTGAAGCAACTTGTATAAAATAACAATTTAGTCGTGTACAACTTTAAAGCTTTGGACCACGGACCTTTCAATATGTCACTTATTTGAAATGACTAGTTGACACTGATCAAGTTTTTTTTTTTATGTATGTCTAGGACTCCCAAACAAAACATTAGACTACTTGCCAACTTGTGGCAATACGTTTCACTTATGTCAAGGTATGTTAGCTCCCACCGTGTGATCATTTGGACGGCAGCGTTGACAATGACATTGGACGATAGAAGGCCGAGAACGTAGCCTAAACAGAAGAGCAAAAGTGCCACATCAATGGGAAATGAATGGAAAAACCACAATAGAAAACAGACATTTTTTAGGGGGGATTTCAAAGGCCTCATCAAATAGTCATCAACAGTGATAGCTTTCTCATACAGTAAACTTATTTTAATCTCTGTTTTTGTCGTTGGTATAGTTGTTTGTTTGTTGTTTGTCACTCACTCCTGAAGTCTTTCGTTTTTGTCAAGGCACATTCAAGTCAAATTGTATTGCAAGCATGTACCATTAATGACAGCATTTGATGCTATCTTTGACTAGGGTTTGGACAGCGGATACGCTGGAGGTGAAGATGAATCGTACAACGTTTACAGTGAACCCTGGAGGAAGAACCAGAACATGGCTAACACCATCTATAAACCCAGCAAGAATGCTGACAAAGATGTCTATGGAGATGACCTGGATACACTTCTTAAAGAAAAAAGGTCAGTTTATCTTGCAGTCAGTCAGATTAAAGAAAGGTATCTTGTAGAAGGTCACTGGGGATGATGAATTTGCTGATTGGAGTAAGCATTGTAAGTGCATCATTGAGCCTACTTTATTCCAAGTTTATAGCAATGAGTAAAGTGGGAGGATGGTAGACTATTTAGAGAGATAATGTACTCTAAATCACACTCACAAAAAGTTCTGTGGAATGGTTTAAAGGTGAAAATTGACATCTTGCTATTGAGATTTGTTAACAGTCTGTTTAACATAAACAGAATACTGTTATGGACAAAATATAAACTTGTAAACCGTTTAACTTGTTAGCAGTTATTATAGCAGTCATTTGACTTCATTCATGGGCAGAAGGGTTACTATCAGATATAAATGGGTAAGGGGGGAGAGGGGGCTGAGGAACAGCAGTTTGCTGATGCATCCTGATAATCATCTGGCTTTTAAAGCTTTAAAAGATGTAAAGATGTAAAGGGAACAAAAGTGTTTTCAGGTGATAATAGCTTTGAACTGCCCATATTGGGACTTTTGAAATGCCATAATCAGGCATTCAACTTTGTTTTGATTGGTCACTATATGGTTTGAGATCGAGTCTTCCTGAACAGTCTTCTTGAATGTTTTCCAACAGGTTTGTCCCAGACAAGGAGTTTGCTGGCACAGACAGGCTTCGGCGTCGCGAAGGACCTGTCCAGTACGAGAAGGAAGAAGAAGAAGATCCTTTCAATTTGGATAACTTCTTCCGAGAAGCCAGGAAGGCCGATAAACGTCCATCGGAGGGAGTCTCATCCAAAGCTGATGATAATGATAGAAGCGGTAAGAGAAGGAAGGACAAGTAGAGGATGCAAAAGGATCGCCATCCGACGATGATGGAGACTTCCATCAGTGATGAAACTTCACTCTTCTCCCTCTTGTTACAACTTTGACGGCCGCAGAGTTGGGACAGCTCATGTTTGACTGCGGGAGAGAGAATTTAGCAAGTTCAATTCTAAGCTTGGAAGACCCCGAATGGGTTGACTGAATTGTGGGCATGAGACACAACTGCCCACCTGTAGATTATAGTTATTATAAAGCTCAACTATATGTTTACTACATATATGGCTATGTGTACCATTTTATTGTATTTCATGTACAGTCTAAACACTGTTACATTAATCAATGTTTGTGAAGACGAGAGGTTTGTACGATGGTTTTATGTTGTGTCTCGATACTTGGGGGTGATGCTTGTCGTAGTTATTTTCAAGTTTATAAATTTAATGATGTGACATAATTGGGGGATAATTGTTTTCCAGCATCGCATTGCAAAAATGCAATGCAATATGGGCAAATAGATAGACAGGTGCAAAGGTATAGCAGTTTTGAGCACAGGAATCATCACATTCTATATGAGACAAAGGTCAGGGCCTTCAAAAACTGCTAAACTAAAAAAAAAAAAAAAAAAAAAAAATTCCCTGCATTATACAACATTTTTTACAGCATAGGAGTGCAAGGTAGCCGTTAACACTTCCCTCAAATTCTATACAAGGGTTTGCAATAATGCAGATTAGATCTTATTCATTAAATATCCTTGTTTTATCCCCCAATCCTTATTAATATTTGTAGTCAGATGTCAAGGCTATTTATCTTATATTTCAATGCATTTTGCTAATAATCAATTCTCACTTTTCTTTTTATTATCAGAAGTCCCTGTTTGTCTGCAATGTCTTATGGGAGGAATTTTGTTTTAAAGTAATATTCGTAATGTATATTACGCTGGTATTATTAATCCTGAGGTCACTGGTCCAAATGGGATTCTAACCAATCATTTGTTCTTTGCTGTTTCAAAGACAATTATAATTTGCCAGACAGTCTTCTGTTGTTGATTTCTTAAGAGGACTAATATTCTCTGAACTTTCATAAGTTATGTGGAGCTGAGTTTGCAATGATCAGTTTGTGTACAGTATCTGAGCCAGCTTTGTGGAGCTTTGTTCTAAAGTGATGTTGAACATCATATGCTTATGATGGTCTCATGACTAGACACTTGAAATAACTTTCTTGTTACTGCAGATTATAAGTGGGTTCAGCATATTAGCAACATGTCTCAGGGGTGAATATTCAATACTTTGCAGTCAAAGGGAAGACAAATTTAAGTAAATTGTGTTGTTTTTCTTGGTTCTGATTTGTTAAACTTAACTGTTTTAAAGGAAGATATATGATCCAACATAATTGAATAAGTAGTTTCATATCTTTGTGCTCTCAAATGGGAAAATATACATAATGGATTGTATGACAGAAGAGTCTTGTCTCACAGAAAGATCAATTTCTGTAATGTCTCATGTAGATCAGTTTCATCATTAAAATATTTTGTATTACCTTTTTAAATTCATCATTTGGAAGAAGTTGCACATTGTTAATTTTTATGCCTTGTGTAGTCACATGATGGTTCTCTTGTTATGTTTTTTTTTGTTCTTTGCTTTGTTCTAAATGTAAAGCCTCTTCTAATAAATTTACATGAATACTCATTATCTTTTGTTTTTAATTTATTGTGTATTACTTTGACTGGTTTTGTATGTGGACTACCAATGTATTGTTTCCCATACTCCCAACACACCCCACCCTACTCTAGAAATATCCAAGAGTTGCTTCCTTTTATTTTTCCAATCCTCAAAATGTTGCCAGATGTCAAAATCAAATCAGTCCAGTCAGTACTCAACTGTGAACTTGAAAGATTCTTCCGTTGGAGTTAGTCATGGGAGCAGAATTTTAGTTCAAATTCAATCTTTTGATTGACAAAAAATGTAAAATAATAAACCATTGTGGTTCGGTAGATGAAGAATGAAATTTGAAATTTCCAAATTACATTTGGCGTGTAATTATACTTATATGTAAAAGAATCTTAGCGACGAAATGTTGATAAACAAATGGAACCATTCAAGGCAAATACCTAACGAAGTCGACGATATGAAGCAAAACAGAAACAATAAAGAAACACGTTGGTAAACTTGATATAATTATATAACTGTTTCCGTTTGCGAGAATTGACATTTTGAAATTGGTCTATATTATTTCATTTCGCAATGATAAGTTTTCTCAACGTAACAAAGCGTGCGGCTGATATAGTTCACTAAATGTCTAACTGTACACTTCTCTTTGTCAGAGAGAGATTTGAACAATCAGAATCGAAGGAAAGAACTGTTTTAGCATGCTTTGACAAAAGGATTACTGTTGACCTTAAAATTTGTCTTTGATACTTATCTCCGACCAGAGAGACATCCCACATTAATCGCACCTAGAAATGACGAAATTCATGTTAGGCAGCATAGATTACAAGTGAAATAAACATTACACTATTATTATTATTCTTGTTATTATTACCATTTTGGAGGGCGGGGGGGGGGGGGGGGGGGGTGATCGAGATAGGCCTTTTTCATTGTTAATAACTCGCAAATAACAGATTAGCCAAAGTTGACGACCAACCTATACATGGATTGTTTAGAATGCAAGGTAAAGCTGAATTCTTTAAGCAGTTTTTTTTTTGGCATGCACAGGTCGTGACATATTCGGTAGAGGCAAAGACCCTCTAGAAACTATGTTATAGAAGACCATTGTATTTCGATGTGCTATACTGACGAATTCGCCAGTATAGCCCTGGTTTGCACAGTTCCAGACTACGCGAGGCAACTCTTTTGTTTTCAGAACACTCAGGCATGAAAACAAATGCACATTGGGTATTGCGCAATATTTTGTTTTACAAAATATGTATGATCATGTAAATACCTTACAAATTGTCTGAATTATAGACACACAAAATGTACTAAAAATGTGTAATATTTCCATATACTATTATTTATAATAAAAATAACAAAAATCCTCTCCAAATAACGTTAGTCTTGCAGATTTGTACGAAGATGATTCCGAACTACCTTTTTAAGTTTAAAACCTACGTACTCTGGTGGAAAGTTATTATGGCTTCCATCGAAACGGTTCAGTGGGCATGAGTCGCTGACTGCGAGTAAGCCGGGATACCTCAGTCACAAATTCACAATACAGTTTTCAAAATAAAAGGATCTACCTACGGTGTATGAGAAACGTAGTTTTTTGTTGTCTGCTGGGAATCCAGTAACAGCGCGTCGGAGAAGGGCTTTCATCACCGAAATGACCGTTCAATGCAAATCCTTTTTAAAGGTACTCATCTAGGCCTATAGTAATAGTTTCATACAGAACTGTGTCGCTAGGCTTGAACCTAGGCTGTAACTAGACAGTGACCGAAATAGACTTGAAAATTATGGCTCTCATTAACATATGCGATGGGGCGATTTTATTTGTTGCGCTCATAACAATGGCAGTCTTTCCCAAATTATCAAGTGCCAACCTCCAAACTGGTGTTTCAATGAAATGTATCAGAACCAACGAAAATCCTGGTACCAAGCAAAACCATGTCGTAATGACTCATGGTGTTCAACTTACTATTGAGGGAGCAATGTTTTGTACACCCATTATGGACAATATTAATGTCTTTCAAGTGACCATGGCTGAAGAACTTGACAAGCTGATTGCAAATATTAACACTGAAGTAGATAACAGCCTTACTGGGACACTACTTGAAGATAGCTACAGCGATGTCAATTCGGAAGAAATGGAATCTGAGTGCAACTGTACAGAGAAAGTGAAATTGTTTGAAAACCTTGTTGCCTTGACAGAAACAACCTTGAATATAGATGCCTTGAACAGTTGCACAACAGAAACAGGTAAGCTACACCATTTTCAGACCAGTTGTAGTACCCTGTGAAGTTTTCCTTACTGGTTCACAAGTATTTATTACCCAAAACGAATTTCATTTCTTGGTGAAACCCACAACATAAAAGATGTATACTTATCTCTTTTTAATATGAACTTGATTCAAGTCAGGTTAAACTACCCTATCTGTAGCATATATGTAATTGGTCAAACCAATATCAGTAACAACTGCAATATCACCTACTTAACAATGGGTATATAATATGTCAAATTTGTAAATGTGAACATTATGTTTTTCCAAGATGAACATAGCTTGCTTTGTTGGATGAGGGATGGGGGGGGGAAGGGTTTGGGTGGGGCAGACGCCAACATGAATATATTGAAATACATGCGAACTGTAGTTTCTGTACAATTGTGTCCATCTTGCTTGCAAACTGTACTTATAAATATCTGGCTGAAGTAAAAAAAATGTATTGCTATCAAAACAGAACCAAATGAAGAAGTTGGCAGCAATCAGTCATCATCCAAACGGTTGGTCTTTGATGAGCCGGAAAGTAACGAGCAAAGCAATTCTCAAAACATTAGTCACAAACAAGCCTCAGTGAGTACCTTTCCTGTCAGATGTAACTGCATACATATTTGAAATTATGCAAATTTTACCTGCTTTTCATAATTCTTCCCTTTAGTACAAATAAAATGAGATAAATATTTGTCTGCATCAATGGCACTTTCAAAATAAAGGGCTTAGATTAACATTAATTTTTTTTTATTGTTATTATTTCAAACACTGTTTGATGTCAAGATGACTGGACATGGCATTGTCAGAATGTCATCTTGGCACAAATTATATCACTCAGGTGTTCTGGGAAAATAGGTGTGAACATCCAATCTTAGAAAATGTTTCAAACACTGCTAAGCTTTCCATATGGAATATGTTTAATTTTGATATCCTTTTGTTTTGTGCATACATGCATGTTTTTGGGTGGGGGGGGG
>KN884411.1:5947-27304 GCA_000934455.1 Apostichopus parvimensis
GGGGGGGGGAAGGGAGTCATGACCCCATCCATTTATGACAACAGTTGGGGGTATAAAGGTTCATTCATAAAACATTTTTACAATTTAAGAGTATTAATTTATAACCTTATTTTATGTGTCCTTATCATGACCAAATTTATGGTCTCAATATGCCTCAGAACGTACCATTGACTTCTAAACCTTTATTTTCTTTCTAAGGGGAAACCAACATGACAGACTTCTACACCACACTCAGGGCCTAACCACCCCCTACCCCCCCACCCCTTTGTCTAATACATCATCCACCTCAAGTCCTTGAATAAAGGTTCATGCCTCTACCTAAATCAATGTTGTAACAACAGTAAGGCTGTTCACTTCCTGACAGAACAATCGACAATGGTTGCCATGTTAACACCGTCTTTACACTGTGGACTGCATGAAATTTTCGTCACTCACCCAATTCCAGAAACTCTTGTCAATAAATTGATGGATTCTGATGTATCATCTTTGCGGATTTTCTCCAGCTTTTGCAGTTTCCCTGTCTGGAGGAACTCATCGATCTTCTTAGAAATCTTATCTCCTACTCCATCCTACGTATGAACCAACGAGACACGTTATGAGTACTCAAGTACTGTCATAATGAGACAACAAACATCTTTTAGAATTATGATTTTATTTTGCAATTTATGTAATATGTAGTATACAGTATGGAGGAGGATAACACCTACCAGGAGTTTTATGTCACACCAATTTATGCAAACAATTTATGAGGATAAAAGGGGGGTCCGACCAGTTGTGCAGCAAGTTATGACTAAGTCACTGAATTTCAAATATGAAGTGACTTGAACAACTTCTTCAACTTTCTCCCTCCCCACAGAGATAATTGGTACGTTGACTGGAGTCAATGACTCAACTTGAGTCAGGAAAATCACAGGCTATTACTGGACTAGACCATAAACTGATGGGATTTGTAACAATTGTGGTCCAATCCCTCTGGAGTTGTTTAGTTACTTTGTAGTGTAGGTAGATGAGAGACTGAAATGCAAAACTACATTTTGGCAACAGTTTTTGAAGTTGATGATTTATGATTTTAGCAATAAAGGTCCTGTGTATAAAAGGTTTAACTTCCTCAACATCGTGGCCATTTTGCATGGACTTGGCTTATTTGATACCAGTAAAATCCCTCAGTGAGAGCAGCTCAAGTCAATGGTATACCTAGAATAGTTGGCACCAGGGTGGATCCTTCCTTTTCACCTCACGCAGGGGATGCCAACCTGGGTGTCTCCTTCCCTTTTGAGAAATTTTTGTTTATGTTAGGGGGCTTACAGTAAATGCAAAATCTACTTTGGCAAAACCTTTGAACTGTTTACACAATGATTTATAAAAAAAAGGGTAAACATTTTTCAATGGTACACGGGGATCCCCTCATGCTTAGTACCCCCACTGGCTCAAGTGAAGTAAAATGATGTTTATTATTCTTCCGTTGAAAATTTCCCATTATACTCTTTTCTTCATTTGTTGAATATTTAAATTAAAATGAAAAAAAAAACATCAGTGATATACGATAATACAATCATGCCTTTCCATGATGCAATAGGATCTTGATGGAATAGTACTGTAGGCAAAAGTACTTTGGAATGTGAAGAAGTGATGTTTAATAACATGATACAACAATTGAATCAAATGTATAATCATGAGCAATATTTACGCATGAAATTCAGTGTTCACGGAAGTCGGTTGGTTCTAATCTTACCAGTTTCTTTGCTTCATCCCCTGTGGTTATCTTGGTTGGATATTTTGCAATAACACTTGCGGCCTTTCTGTACGCATTATGTTTAAAGAGGGCCCTTGTAACATTCTTCTCATAGTTAGCCAACTCTGAAAGAAAAGTCATAACAGAAAGTCACATCCACAAATAGTCTCGGCAGAAGGGTCTCCAATGTCTGAATTTGTTCATACCTATTTTAATGGACTGAAATTTTCCTTATTGTTTTTACAGATGTACTTTTTTTTCCTTTTTTTTTTTTAAATTTTCCGTCCCCGCTTTTTTTTTCTCGATGTTTTTTTCCCTGATTTCCCGCGAGCATCGCGGATTTCCCGCGAACCTGGTTCGGAAGGTTCGCAAGGTTTTCCAGCCCTGGCATTGACATAGCAAGTTAGCTATTAAGTACATTACTATTCACACAAATATATATAGACTACATATATATACATACATATATATCTAATTATGCAATTAAAAATGATATAATGATATTCAATGCTTGATATGGTGGTAACTGGTATTGTTAGGCTATCGTCGCTAAGTTTGTGTGTAACTGTACTTCTGCTTGATACTGTGCTATCACCTCCAGTGTGAAAGTGTACAACACTTAACTTAAACCCACTGATAAACACTGGTCAATGAAGATTTTCGCATTTTTTATTCAACCCAGCATTGATAGAAAACAGCTCATATTGTAACAAGACTCTTATTTTCACCGGTTAGACTTAGAGTGTGGCCTAACGTTAGGCCTCACTAATAGTCTGAGCCTATACTGGTTACAGTAAACTTCAACAAATTTAGCCTAGCCTATGCTCTCACCGACTAGAAAGTCCACTATCTCTTGGTTTGGGTTTTCATTTTGAGGTGCTTTCCTTTTACTCATGTCTAATATCTTGCTTGGTAACAGATAAAAGCAAAAAGAACCTTCGTGAAACAGTTGGTAGCAGTGATTCGTGAAAGTCTTAACTCAAGGCAGTGTACATACAATCAACAACTGTGTACTTTTGACTTAGGCGATCGCTTTCTTGTTCGCAATTCGAACAAAGGTCTGGTCATACATCATCGTATTAGCGTGCTTGCCTGGACATGATATGACCTACCGGAAACAAAATAAACTTGACGTCCTAAACTAGTAGATTGCGAAATATATCCCACCATGCACCATTATCTCAGGCGCTGAAGTTGAAAGTTCGATTTATCCAGGTACAGTACAGTAGTCTGCGCCAAGATCTGTTTCTGTCCTTCCTCCTTTCTGGTAACAATAAAATGTAAAATTGTGAAAATACATTTTTTTCAAACGTCTTTTACTGTACAGTGTTTCATCATTGTGTTAAAGTATGGTCTAGGCGGCTTTGGTAAAATTGCTTAGCTGAGCCGACTGTTTGGACTTTTCGTTCTGCAACTAGACCTAGCCTAACGTCGTTAGGCTAGGCCTTGATTAAGCCTAAAATTATTTTAGTAAAAGTCAGTCAGTCAATCAGTGTGTAAGGTTACAAGTTATGTTTCAAAGGGTCATTGCGATCTGCATGTAAAGCATTACTGATTTGTTTGGCTATGGCTTGTCTGAGTTAAAGTGTAGCTGTCATATTTGTAATTCAAAACTATAACAAATTTTTGAACACCATTTATGGTTTTTATGAATGTTGTTGCTTGTTGGCTTGTTTTGTAAAAATATAGTTATTGCCATTACTTAAATATAAAGGCCATGATATCTCATAGCAAGAACTTCATAAAGTTATTAATTTTTCCATTACAGTGATGTAATACTCTGGTGGGAGAGCACTGATGCAAAAGTTATGGTCAGATGGATTTCACAGTAAGTTTCATTTTCATATTGCACTTAAGTTCTTGGTGATATTGAAAAACAATGTACATGCCCAGTCATGGATTTAACTGCCAGAGAAGCCTTTAATGACATCAAAGTAATAGCTTTGCCAGAGAATGGTTTTTGAGAAGTGGTGCAGTCTTATAAGACTATAGTCTGAGACAGACAATTAACCTAATGATACTAGGTACAGGGATTGCATAAAAATCATAGCTCAGCATAAGGTGTATTGAACATGTATGCTCTGAAACAGTAATGCCAAACCATCTTGGTGCATGCATTTGAGTCATGCTTTGAAAAAGGAACGTAAACAAAGGCAATGTTTAAGGTTGGATTTTTCATTCATCTGATCTCAGTGAATTTACCAAAAGTTTGTCAAAAAAGTACCTCATCATGATTATGTGATTCTCAAGTAGACATTAGAATTAAAATAGGATTGTGTAGACCCTGTAATGGAATGCGTAATTTGGCTTTAATTTCATCTTTAGAGCCTTTTTTTTAAATTTTACTGTGGTGGTTTTACTGTACAGTGTCCTTTGATTAAAAGTCAAAAGAAGTCTTCTGGATAGAGAGTGCATATTGCTTGATATTGCATGGCATTTCATGATTTAATTGAGACCTTTTTCATTTATATTTTAAATTTGATCTGCTATAATATTTACATCTACATTGCTTTCACTTAATTTACAAATTAAGATAACATTTTCTGCAACTTGAAACAGGAATTTTCCCTTGACTTGTGCTGCACACTGTCAAGTCTGTACTATGTGGCATTCCTTGAATTGCTGGAAATAGTCCTGAATAAATCTTTTCATGATGATTTAAATTCCAGGTCTTGTATACCCATCAGAAGACCAAGAAGTCAAAGAAATGGCAGGATGGCAAGCTACGAGTTTCTAACAATGGCAAGGTCGTGTTACTGAATGACAGCGGTAATCAACTGGAGACCGTCTATGTGAAAGCTGATCAGGTAATAGTAACAGTAGGACAGAACAACAGATT
The DNA here is from genome assembly GCA_000934455.1 of Apostichopus parvimensis. Lineage (NCBI taxonomy): Eukaryota > Metazoa > Echinodermata > Holothuroidea > Aspidochirotida > Stichopodidae > Apostichopus > Apostichopus parvimensis. Next base: position 10,519 of record KN884411.1, read on the forward strand.
CCAAGTATTGCAGCATTTACACACATATACAAACAAAAGAAAAAATGTGACATGCCAGAATTCCTGACCAAATGCAAACAGCTGCTTTCAACTTTAGTGTTCACTGATATCTTGAAAGTATCACTACTGAAATTGAAAATATATTAAAATAAGCTCTCTTTAGTATTTAAAACAATGCACCTTGGATATCCGATCTGCTGCAGTATCAACTGCACCTGGTGATCGATAGAACTTAAGTCGCGACTGCACCGCTAAATTTTGTGATTACATGAGAGTGAGAGAGAAAAGAGACCTTTTACATTGAAAGTAGTCGATTTCTCATTCAGGACATATCTGTGAGATTCAGTAACAACGGTACTTACCTGATGCATAACAAGTAACATTTGTTAGCTGATATTCATACAGCTTGTCTTTCGATTTTTCATAGATAAAAGTTGGCGAAGAAATTGAAAGTGATCTCCATCTCATAACCATTGAAGAGGAAACAAAATCAAACAGTAATAATGCTCAGATTGTTAATCAAGAATGTAACACGAGCAGCGACAAAGCAGACCATCATCAGAGGCCACTGATGAGGAATCCGTTGCGGAAAAGGAGGATGGTAAGTCATGGAACAGGTGGTATCTAAAAACCTGTGGCTACCTTCAACCTGAGATCATGGGTAAAACATGACAGAAAACACACATAAGATTTGATAATGTATGTTTCTAACTTGTGGCAAACCTGTGACAATCCAGCTCAAGAAACAAAAATGCATATCTTGCAAGTTCTGCATCATGAAATCCTGTGCTTCCTAGGGCTAGTTCACACTTTTATACACATCAGATCTCTTGCCACAGATTCCTGTGTTCTGGAATTTCAACACATTTTCTACATGAGAAACCTGTGGCAACGGTGACAGAGGGTGAACACTGGCAAAGCTGTGTTAAATGTGTGTCAAAAGTACACATTTTCACACAAATGTCTTGTGTTTTCAGAGTTAATCATAGGTTTGAACATCTGTTTTTGGAACACTTTTTTACTTTGTAATACATTAATCGGCAGCCTAGATGCAGAATATTTTTATCACTCAAGTAACTATAGCACTGTTCTGTATGATATTTCTCATAACTAATTAGTAATAACTCCTACCAGTTAGTCGCAACATGCTTCATTCTTATTCTTTTAAAACCTAGGTTTCCAACCTTTTTTCCTTCACTGATCTTGTGTTAGATTTGTTTCAGTGAAGTATAGAAAGTATGCATTCTTGCACATGAGAAAAGAGTTATATGGGAAGGTGTAAGAATCTCCTAAAGTGAATAGTAAGTCTTGTACTAGTGTCTGCTTGTATGTATACTTGCCTCTACTTTTAAATGGAAGTCCAGTTACTGTGCAGTGTATTGATAGTTGATAGCTTTATTTTTTTACCCTGTTGCCTCAATCATCCTATTTTCAGCCAGTGCAGAATATACTACTCCTGTGCACCCTGTGTAAGAAAATGATAAAATTGAAAAGTTTATAGGATTAATGGAGAGAACAGAGACGAACACTCTTTGTCAGGCTGTCATGTGTTTACACTGATGTTTCCTGTTGCTGTTTCTCTTCTTTTTTTTCTTGGCTATTATTTTATTGATCTTGCCTTTCCGCTTGCTTCCGATTAGGGTTTCACAGTTCCAAGACAGCTAACTCAACAACAATCTTCCTCAGATCTTTCCAAAGAAAACATTCCTTTTAATAAACGGCACATTGGTTATAACTCTCGGCACGTTGACTTTGAAAGCAGTGCACCACTTACTACTACTTCTACAACATACCCTTCCAATATTTCAACTCCATTGCATAGTTCTGATATTAAGTCACAGGTACAGCCTTCATGTTTCACTTTGGTTGGTAAAACTAATCGTAGTGAACTTGAAGCGAGGAAGGTAAATCATTGTCAAAATACGAGAGTAGACCTTACTTGGAATGATGATCGAGGAGTACCAAATTATATTGACCAGCCGCAGGGAACTGTGGATGGAATCCATATCAGCAATAGTTATGTGCAATTGAATGAAGAAAGTAAACATTCAGATGATGAAAAATCTCATAGACCCACGGGTAAAAGAAGTGCCTCGCAAATTCTTGCACTCCTTGGGAAGAAAAAACAAAGTTTTCAACCTCCTCTGAAAAAGACAAAATTTGAATCAGAGGGAAATGGAGATAGTTTGTTGAGTGGTAATGTTGATTTAAGAGAACCCGTCACTGAATGCAGGCAAAGCTCCATTCCAAGAGAGAGGTTGGATGGAGCTCAAATCAAGGAGCTGTTGGAAGTGAAGGATCACCAAGGTGAAGCGACGATCGATGGAGACCACCCTCCGCAGGATACAAATCAAGGTATGTTAGCTTCGACTGAACAAAACGTGACAGGACTTACTCCTGTAGGAAATTTAAAAAGGGATAACGAATTTGCAGAATTTTCTGATGAGAAAAACATAGATTGTGGCAAGGGACCCATGATTCTAGAGGCGTTAAATCATTGTCTAGAACACAATGTCCACACAACACTGCCAAAAGGTTCGGTTACTGGTAGCTTAGACAGAAATGATAAAGGGCAGGTGGTAACGCACTTGCAAAAATCGTATGAAACGGGTGTAGGTATGTATGGAGTTGCATGTATTCATAGGACAAGGACAGGTGAAGACTGTGGGAGCGTAGAGGTTAGGATTGGTGTCAATAGAGGGCAGTGCACAGGTATCAAGCAAAATGTTAGAGAGATTGTTTCTAGTGACAACCAGTCACTTGATGCTATAAGACTCGCTTCCATGGAAATAAGTAAATCAAGATTTAAAGATGAAAAGATTGGAGGAGATAGAGATGGAAGACTTGGCAGTTGTGAAGAGGATGAAGTAGTCGAGAGCTTGACAGATGCAGAAGCGGGGTGGGGCTTAGATAGGGAGCACATTGGTGGTAATGACAATGTTTGTGGATGCAGACAGTTAGGAGGTCTAGCAGGAGCTACTGTAATGAAGTCAGATAGACCAGAAGATGAAAAGTCTGAAGAAAAGAAACAAGATAAGGACCAGACAGAGAGAGGAAATTTGACAGAACAGATGTACGGATACAAGAGTGGGAAATGTGATGAAGAAGAAGGTCAAGAAAGAGGGTCTGGTTACTGGTGTGCTACAAGACAACATGATAACTCTGGACAGACAGTATCTTTCCTGGAAAATAATTTAAGAGATGGAATAGAAGAGTCTCAGAGTGAAAATCTCGACGTACCAATTGAATTAACGGGCAGTTTAGGAAACCATGAATGCTGTGATGGAAAAGAAGTAAATACTTCTGCAGTTCAACAGTGTGGAAATATGGAGGGTAAGCAAAGATTGGAGGTTGATGATAAGTCGCAATCTCGCAAAGACTCTTGGGACAGTCGTAACTATGCAGCAACGGTGACTGGAGAAGGAGACCTTAAGGATATTAATGGTGGGGCTTGCTCCATGGCAGTATTAGATGGGGATAACCATATTGAAGCTGGAACTGCTTCATTTGCTGAAGATGAAGTTAGAAGTATTTTTGGTTTTGCTCAGAGCAACAGCAATTTGGAAGGAAATGGAAACGATACTCAGAAAGTTGTTGACGATGTTATAACCAGCCCAGGAGGTCAGAAATTCTCAGCTGAAGTAATGAGCCCTGTATCAGGTTGTGTGTATTTGGATATAGAACAGCCAAGAATGGGAACCAGTAAAGAGTCACTCACTCGTCCTTCATGTGACATTATCATGGTAGGATTCGGTCCCATGCAAAATAATTCTGCTTCCATTTCTGAACTTCCAAATGTGGTGAATAGTACTGTTCATGCTGCTAGCCCTGTGGATAGAAACAAGGTAGTCAGAGAGGTGCCAGAAAGCACCGAAAATGTTATTACTAGCACCAAGAATGAAAGTTCAAATTCTGATACATTTCTCACCGATGATAGAGAGATTGAAAGTGGAAGATCGTCCCCTGGAACCGGTTCTTGCGGTAGATCGCAGGTCGACTGTACATTTGATACCTCGTCTGATCTCACAACCAATCATAGCCAGAGTTCTCTCCTGTCTGTTACCTCTATCGATACCTTGGACTATTCCCTTCCAAGTTCCCAGCCAGACTGTCCCATTCTGTCTAAAGGGGGCAGCAGTCCCTACCAGGAGTCAAAGAAGGTTGGTGACGACCTCTCTTTTTGTAGCGAGTATCAAGATCGTGGGACGGATTCTAGAGAATTGGAGTATGTGTGCAAGAGCCATATGACAGAGAAACAAAGATATGAGGAGAAAAAAACTTTATACAGCAATAATGGAAACAATGCAATTGTTGGTTTATACAGAAGTAATCAAATGAATGAGGAAAGTTCTCAAGAGTTTCTGAACGATGTCACTGATATATTTGAGGACACTCTAACACCTCAAACTGCACCAGATGGTCCAGAGAGGATTGTCAATGTAGCTAAGAATGTGGAAGCTTCTGTGATGACCTCTGACATATCTTCATCTAGTTTTAAATTATCTAGCTTCATCCTCGGTGAGCAGGCCCCTGAAGATAATGCATCTCTCCTCATAAATTCATCTTCTCCACCTCCGAATGACGACCAAGGATTCAGATGGGGATTTTCTGAGATAACAGAGGCAAATGGACGACCTGATGTTGAGATTACACAGCTCCATCACATTAATAACGATGACACATTTGAGGAAGAATTTGTGAAAGGTACGAATGCTTTACTTCTTTATCAGTATGTTTCATTGGTTTGAATTAATTGATCCTTTCGACCTAAGTTGTATCTTAGTGATCATCTTGCATGCATATAATACCAGTTACACCAAAAATGTAAAAAGGAAACTGAAACTTTTGGTCTTTTCTCAAAATAATTAAGCAAGTTTATGAGTGACCCATCCACTAAATGGAAAACTACTGATATTTTGGTGTTACATGATTACTTACAGTAGCTATACTGTTGGTAATAATGTCACCTGTTAGATAAGAATCCCCTTGCTGTTCCTTTCCCCTCCTCCCCATGTGTAGACCTTGTTTGTATTTTGTCTCAAACACCCAATCACTTCATCTAATGATCAGGGAAGCGTTACAGATAGAAAATCAATGCTATCTTCAGATATAATAATTTATACTTGTGTCAGTTACGTATTAATTTTTGACTTGCTGCTTCTAACTTTCTCTTTTCTCTCATTTCACTCCCATAAATGTATCATTTTTCATGCATCTCTCAGATCCTTTCAGCTCTTCTTCTTCCTTGCATGCCTCTAACATTCTCACGCATCCATCAGATCTTCAATCACCCGCTATTAATGGTACAGATCTTATCAAACCATCTTTTGATTCACAGCTGCATGTAAGTGAAAATGCACAATGTCAAATCACTATTAATATCACATTATTATTTGTATTATGAAGACAATGGAACAAAGTAAACTTGATTTCTTGTTTATAAATGAAGTGATGTGATTATCAATCATTGGACTGTAGTCTAAGGACTCAAGTTGAAAGGAGTGTCAGTACTCAGTAGTACAAATTTCATGTTTTTTTTCTAAAAATTATGTTAAATATACCCAAAACTTCCACCATTTGTTAACAAATATATATCTAATCCCGCGATTCCTGTTTCACTGGCAAATGTGTCATATGAGTAACATATAGTACAAACTTGTAACAGTCAAGGCACACAGCTTTCACAAATTGTTTTTTACTAATTTATGGATCGAGTCACCGATCTACAAATTTCAGACTTCTGCTTGGAAGTAGTGTCAATATTCCTGATTCTGTATAACAATTCTTCTTCATGATTCCTTTCCCATGTCAATTTAACAATGAAAATTCTGAACCATTTATCCTATCTATCTTCTATGGATCATTTCAACATTTTCATCGATTCACCTACAAGGTAATCATCCATTCCCTCATTTTTAATTTTTTTTATCTTTCTTCATGCATATTAACTTTCTCTTTATATTGTATTTGTAATTAAAGTTTTCTAAGTTCCAATAAGTAGAATTTACAAAAGTATTTGTTTCATACATTAGGTACCGATCCATTTTTCACTTTCACAGAACAAACCCAAGCGTCAGTCTCACTACTGGCGGCAACCTCTCGCAAGCAGCTTGGTGAGGAGACGACCACCCTCACCATCGCTCATTTGTGCATCTTCCTACAGGGATGAGTTACTCCACGAAGACTCCAGCCAACTTCACCCGGGAAAACAAAATTTAAATATTTCGGATAACCTAGCTGAGGCTCTATATTCTGACAAGGATGACTTTGGAAAGAGGTTTGATATTAATGAGCAATATAGACTTGGATTTGATGGATGTAAGAGTATTGGAGACTGGAGAAGACTGGAGCCAAACAAACAAGGGAATCTTTTGGAAGAAGAAGAAAATCATATTCAACATCACTCTCATCAAAACGAAAGAAACTTAATCAATGAGGATGTTGATCAGCAACTTGGATTTGATAGATGTGGTAGTTCTTTAGACTGGAAAAGACAAGACCTGATTGAATCCCTGGATAGCCTGGAAAAGGTAAACCATTCTCAGCAACCTTGTTATCACAGCAAAGGAAAGTTAATCAAAGATGATATTAGTGAAACACAGAGATATGGATACAATGGACCTAAAAGTTTTACAGGCTGGAGAAGACTAGACTTTAATGAACCACTGGAAAAAGTGAATCACATTCCACAACTTATGCACAGAAACAAACAAAACCTCAGGAATAACCAGCAACTTATGTCACCGTCTTCTCATCACAGAGTCCCTTCGATGGAGAAGCAAGATGCTTCTCGTTCAGTCGACGATCTGTTTTCATTAGTAAATGAAGATTGCGTGCCTTTGGAGTCTGTTTTCATCACTTCTAGAGATACCGATTGTCGTGCCCAGCCTTTTAACAGAGATAAGGGGATCCTCAATACTGAGGGGACTTATGAAAATCTTGCTTTTATAGATCAAATATCTTCTCACACTGTCAGTACCAATGAAGGAAGAGTGCCTGAATGGAATTCATCAAATATTTCTACTTCCTTTAACATACAAACTGGGCGAATGGCTACACCACAATATCTGACATCATCATCCACGCTTCACCGTAAAGAAATGTCACCCATCATCGGCCATCCCGATAGCTGCCACCGTAAATCAGAATCTTCTCAAAAGGTACCTTCGCTCAGCCAGAGGAGCCCCTCATGTGTAACAGAGATGTCTTTACCAGATGTCCAACCTATGCATATCTTTAGTCAAACCGAGTCAATGGTGGTTAGTCCTCAATGTGTACCATGCATCAGTCCAGTCATCGAAACTGAGAAGACTTCAGTCGTTTGTAATGTTGAGGAGTTTGATAGTCAAATCGAACATCTCAGATGGCTTGAAGGTGACGATCCATTGCTTTCCAAAACCTCGAGAATCGTTAATGGTACTCCTATGGTTGCCAACGTCGATTGCTTCACAGAAGAGCAACATGACGTACTAGTCTGTCCTCGTGAAGAAGCTAGGGAACAGACGGTGCCATTGGTCGACAGCAGCGCGAAGGATGCCACAACAGATAGATCATCGGATATCAGTAAACCAGCCAAGGTTTTTCAATCATCGCTCATTCAATCTGTTAAGGATGCTTCGTCAACTTTGATCAGCTACCAGCAGCGCCCAACCCAGGAGGACTTGTTTTCTCAAGCAACGGAATCAAGCACAAGATGGAAGCCAAAGGAAGATTTCCCAGAAGACCATGCACCATCATCCCAAGCTACCATTTTTAAGAAACACTTGAGAACTCCCGTCGTTGCAATGGCGACTGAACATTACGAAGCAAGCCAGTTGTTCACTGATTATGAAAATGCTGAAAGTAGAAAATTGGTACAGTCAAGTGTGAAGAGCTTTGGAAAAGACCAGGCACAATCTTTTTGTATACCTGGTAAGGAGACACCATGTCTGATACAGATGTCATCATAGTGGTCATGTGTAGTCATATAAACGGAATAAACCATATCAGCTTCTTCTGGCCAGGGGCAATGTGGGGAGGGAGACGAGATAGAGGGATGAGAAATGCATGAGATTAAAGAAGTTAAACTGCACATTGTTTAATTTATTAATTCCAAGAGTTTTTAACAGTTCTGTCTACTTTAATGATGATGTTGTTAAGGGTGTAATAATTAGTGTAGTAGTGTTTTCCATGACTAATCTTTGAAGTAGCGTATTCTTTAGTGAGACTCAGTTATCTAAATTGATTTGTTTTTATTGTTAATACTGGTGGTTGGGGTGGGGGAATGATAGGATGTTTTTTAACGTATTTCATTCATCATTTGCCTCGTTTTAAGATTCTTTCTTTTCTTTCATTTTGCAGATCCTTATCCTGATTGCCAAACTAACAATTCTATCTACAACTCACTGGATCACTCTCAAAGTGGTCATCTAACATTTTCAGGCTCTTCTTCTTCTCGGTGGGAGTCATCGGAACCATCTCAACAACAGGAGTATAGAAACCATCCAGAAAACACATCTAGTACTCCTCGTCTAGACATATCTGACTTTGCAAATAAAACCTCGTCACATGGAAAGTTGTTATTGCGGCAGAATGACCGAAAGAAAGCAATCGCTATAGATCGAACATCGATCTCATCTCTCTCAGCTGAGAAAAGAGCAGGAAGTTTCCAGAGACCACTGATAAGAGATGCAAGGCAGGGCAAAGTACATGGCTTGGAAGGGGTAGGTTCAAATGTGTTTTGATTCAAGATTCAAAATTCAAGATATATTTCTACTTCATGAACAGCAAAAAAAAAACAGAATCAGAAAGATGACAAATTTTATTGTGATAAAGAAAGAGCATGCTTAGAAATTGAGAAACCAAAAGTTTTAGTTTTATAACAGAGAGAATTCAGAAGAGATTTTCCGAACAGCAGAGTTTGCGGAAGGAGACTCGTTTAGAACGAACAGGAACTAACTAATGTAAAAAAAAAAAGAACAGACATTGCATTTTATGTAAGAGTAAAATGACAATTTATTGAAGGTGTTTCAAAATCTGTTAGGAAATATTGTAAGAAAAGTCCTATAATGTAACACAAACCTGAAAAATAGACATTAATTAGTTATTTCACTGAATGATCTACTTTGTTAACCCCTGTCAGTATTAAAAGGACCTATAGGAAGTCAGGGTTGTGTGGTGTTATGTGACTAACAGCTATCCATAAAAGGGATTTGACCACTCTAGATTAACAAGCATCAACAAACGTACATATCAGAAGAGATGAGAGTGGATATTGGTTTATTGAATTATAATTCTGAAATAAAATAGATTAACAGGAATGACTATTTAACTTCAATTACTTGCAAGTGAGCAGATGAAAACTGTAGTTTCTGGTAGGTTGGCAAGAGAGCTTGGTTTTGGTAGGTTGGCGAGAAAGCGTGGTTTTGGTAGGTCGGAAAGTGAGAGAGCATGGATTTGGTAGGTTGGTGAGTGAGCGTGGATAGATAAGTTAGACCAGGCGAAAGTGGATATTACCGGCTGGTTTTTGTAAAAGTTTGTTGAGAGTAACGACGGTAGAGGCTATGTCCACGGTAACTATTTACAGGTGAGCTAACAGGAGTTACACAGGTTGACTGTAGACAGGGAAACAGACCTACAAAGGCACGTGTTACGGTACAGGCCACCGGTAAACAGGTACAGAGATGTGTGTTGTATAGGAGCACATTCCTGACATACAGACGAGGACCTTGTAACAGTTGTATGTTGATATAGATATGGGCGTGTTATGTTGGAAGATATGTTCATACTATAGGTATACATTATTTCATCTTGTGATCATTTGATACCAAAAATGCTATACTATTGACTTGAAAAATAATTGAAAAAAAAACTCATTTCAAAGGAAATTGTTGACATGTTCTACATATTAATTTAAATTGTAAATACCAATAGTACATTTTTTCAATGGTCATAACATTTTCTTCCACAGAGGGACATATGTGCAGAGTTATTTTTCCCAATTCTGAAGGATACTTCGACTGCCTCCATTCCTCAACGACAGTTGCAGATACCAACAAATTTTCCTGATGTAATCTCTTACAAACGAGTCCTCACTGCTGTCTTGAAAGGTTTGAAATCTTTTGAGTTTTTTTTTGTAGGAATTTACCAAAGTAATTTACTAATTTTTTATTTTGAAGGGTTTTTAATGGTGAGTAGTGTTACAAGCATTCTGTTAATTATTTAAAACACAATCAACATCTGTAAATTACATCTAAGGTTATTTTGAAATAGCAAGAAACTTTTGGTCTTTCGAAAGTTTTTGATAACTTTACAGTCAGTTTTTCCATTGTTAATTAGCTTGGGTTATCAACAGAACTGTAAATGCATAACAACAGGAATTTTTGGGGAGGGGGATGAAGAAAGGGTTAATTACAGTTCTTTCGAAAGCCATATACTATACATTTTGAGAAATTCTCTTACAATTTCAGACAAGACCTTTAAATAAATGCCCCATTTCCCCCATTTTATTGATAGTCTTCGAACTGGTTTCACAAAAGTATATCAGGAGCTGTTGAAATTTATATATAAAAATGTATCCACAGTGTCCCAAAAAACAAAACAAAAAATTGCAGTTATGTGTCCAATTGAGTTTGCTCATGATTTAAAATCATTTTCACATATTGTAAAGTAGCGACAAACCTATATAAAATTACGATATGTTACCCTAACCAATTTGCGTATTACTCCTTTGCAGAACATGTCAATATCATTTTGTATGGGGTGGCTTATAACTACTTCAGTGCCCTATCTAAAGTAGACATATCCAGCTACTCACCCTGTAGTAACAACGGCACCATTGCTGCACAGAATCCACCATGTCAACATAAACAGCCCTCCAAGAGAGTCTGTGTGAAGAAGGAAGGACCAAACAAGGGCAGATTTTTCTTTGCTTGCAGTAAGGCACGTGGAAGTCAGTGTAAGGTAGGAAATTTGTCAGTTACACAATTATGTCTTTATTTTGCTTGTAAATATGAATTTTATGAAATACTGAATGATCGCAAGTGGTAAATCTTTCACAACTAGTTTCATTATTTTTACCAAGAATCATTCATTTAAGAGCAAGGGATTACTGATCAGTAGCCTAGAACAAGTCGCAGAGAAGAAGTAGAGGTCACAACATCTTCAGGCACCTCCCCACCCAACCTCATCTCCAGCTCTTTTTTATGAATTTGAAACATTGTACTCCCTCAGTTGTATCCATTTGTAGTTCTTACAACTTACATTAGCTTGTTGAAGTAAACATCAGAAACAAGGTCCATTTTTTCCCCATTTCAGCAATTCTCTGCTTGTAGAATCAAGCTTTTTTTGCTGGTTTACAAGCTAGGACTATCATTAACTAATGTAATAAGAGAAAAGTGATTGATTTACTTCTGTGGCTGTGTTGAGTTTTGTGAATGTTAGATTGTAAAGATGACAGATTTGTGTGTAGTTCATATCATCTAGCGATAGAGTTACTGTAATACCATGGTAGGCTGTTAGCCTAACCGATGATGAATAAACAATACAATGCAACACTTCTATATAGGTTGGTAACTATGTAATTTCACTTTCTTCTCAATCACGTCACACAATTGTAAACAGTGGGAATGTTGCATTGTGGGAAAGTTGGAATTTATACTTCATGCATATTTTTTTTTTTCTCCTTTTTTCATTTCTTTATTCCAGTAAAAAATTTACAGAGAAATTTATAAATAGGATAAAAATATAACAATATACAGAACTTCAAAAATACAGGTTAAGACATATAAAAGTTTATGAGATTAAGATAATAATGAACGATAAAAATATTATTATTTTCATGTAATCACAATATGACAGTTACGATCATGTTTCTTTCTGTTTAAACTAGTTTTTTCAGTGGTCAGATCAAAGTAGCCAGAGGTCATCAAAAGGATCATCATCCAGATCGTCGAAGGAAGTACTGAGTGACAGTAAGAGCATTGAGATGTACCTAAAAAGTTTTGGAGTATCTCTTTATTGTGAAAGTCAGCTTATCAGGAAGAATCCTTTCTCTGATCATCTTGCTGGTGCACCTGTAAGTTTAAAGTCTTATGCAGTTACCTGATACCAGTGGTGTAGCTAGGGGGTGGGTCAAGGGAGGGCATGTGCCCCTGGTGCCGGGTTTAGGGGGCGCTGAAATGGGAGAATGAGAGTAAAAAAAAAGCACTTTTTAGAAAAAGAAAAAAAATTGATGTATGTCGTCAGGCATGAATATTTTCCAGTTACTTATAAGAATCTAAACTGAATGTAGTTGTTTTTATTAGCAAATTTATAGATTGTGATTTCTTTTCAGTCCATTTCGACCGTTTTCCACCTTTTTTTTATTCTGTTCTGTATTCTGTAATGACTACATGTCGTGGAAATTTTGGGTATTTCAGTATACAGTACTTCCAAGGCAGTAGATTTCGAAAGGTGGAAATATCATAGGTGTAGGAGCACAATTTGATTTGGGGGGGGGGGGGCTGTAACGACTTGCCCGAAAAATATAACCAAAAATGTATTTATCTTTCAGAAATGGGTGGGGGGGGCCGCAATTTTCTACTCTTGCACCGGGGCGCCAAACCTCTAGCTACGCCACTGCCTGATACGGGTATGAAACATTTTCAACAAACTCATAAGTTGAGTTTCCTGTATCCTACAAACTTCCATAAAAATGTCAAAAACAATATGTGGTAACACTTTAAAGGATTTTGCGGTTTGTCAATCATTTATGGCATGAAATAATTGGGCCGATTGTAGAAGGTGTTAAGACAGACCTAGTTTTAAATGTTTTTCCTATTTCTACATAATGGATATTTAATAATTAAGTATTACCTAACTTCCACAATTTTGTTCAATATTTACAATTTCTTCTCACTTTTGTTATCAGTTATAACCTCACTCAAGGATAAAAATTTGTATTTTTTTTTAAATATTTGATATGAAACTGATGTGTCAAGATAATGATATGCATTGTAATTATTGGATGTTAATATCAAGTAGTGACAAATGTTTAGCAAAATCAACACATCACACTGTTTTCAAATATGGCAGTTCTTAATGTCAATCAGTACACATGATAGTATTCCCAAGATATTAAGCACCTCTGTGTTTAATATATTGAACAGGGTTTGTAGCTTACATGTCACTAATGGCCATGTTTTGGTTGCTTAATAAATTATATAAAAATTTACAAAGAAGTGATTTTTCACTTAGTGTCCCATTCATAAGTATGAGAGTGTACCACAAGTATCTAGCACTCATTCTGTTATTTTCTGTTACTGATTGAAGAGGAAGATACCCTGCTTAACATGATCACTGCAAACACTGAAGTTGTATCAAGACACAATTATGAACAAAGGAATGAAAAGAAGAATAAACGCTCCAATTCACGGTCCAAATTCTGCTCAAGACCTCTACACAGCAGCATTATTTTCATGGAAGCCTGATTTGTGTTCATTGTTTGAACTAGTAACCCAGTACTTATGATGCAGATACACCAATTCTACACAGAAGGGGTCAGTGTTTAAACGCTACGTTCCGTTGAAGGTACAGATGAGCCAAACTTGTTCTGGCCATTATAAAATAAAACTATTAATTCAGGTTTATGATCAAGTTTTTTTTTATCCTTTTTCAAGGCCTGGATAAGGAAATACAGACAGAGCAAGCTGAACAGTGATCGGAAAAAGCTATATCTTAGGATATCGAGAAAAGAGTCTTCCTCTGTGTATGGAAAAGGTAACTATAAAAAACAGTACATAATAAATATGTTTACAATAGCAGATTCAAATTTTTAAATTTGTTGAATAATGCTCCCAAGGCCCAGAATTGTTACTTTGCATATGTTAGTTTGATGTAAAAAGTTAGTTTAATGTAAAATGTTAGTTTAATGTAAAATGTTAGTTTAATGTAAAAGAATCTTGTGTTTGTGGAGGGATTGTCTCTATGTTTGACAGGTTATCGTTGACCAGGGTAATATTGTGATGCGCCTTGAGCACCGTTATCGGTGGATAAGTCTGCGCTTTACGAATCTAAATATTATGATTATCATATTGTGTTTGCAATATAATAAACCATTAATTTTGCCCTCAGAAGATGCAAGAGCATCAAGAAAGGCAATTTTCCTTTTTCTCATATTTGCCCACAACATTTGAGATTAAAGGTGCACAATGTTTTGTGTCTAATTCTTTGTGTTGGCCAACTGCTTGTTATTAATTTTTTAAGTCAATTTTGTGGACACATTTCAGTCAAATTTTGGATACAACTGCATAATGGATAATTATTCAATCTTTTGACTCACTAAATGTAACCTTTCCTAAATCTTATACCTTTTACACATCCCAACTCATTCCGTCTCATGTCTCTGTTCTTGTCCTAACAGATGACCTTTGGGTCATTTCTAAAGATTTGACCTTTGACCCAAGTAACTCCTTTCTAGCTAAGAGTGTTTTCCATGGACCAAATACTGCTAGTGAAGTGGAAATTGAGCCTGTGAGTGGTTACAGCCCTTCCAACTGGCCTGGTGAAGGTAAAAGCTATAAAATCGTCCTTTTCAAAATAAATTTTTTACATGTTATTCTTTTATAATTCAAATCATGTTTTGTAATTGTAATTTATTAATTGTCTTTAAAAAAAAAGATAGACGATGCATTAGATTATAGTCTTTGAAACATGAGGTAGAAATACTGATCTACGTACCTTTTAGTTTAATAACAAATAGTACTGATATTTTTCTTGTTTTGCTTCATTAGCAATGCTTGTTATGTTATCAAACTTTCCAATCCAAATTAATTGGGGGGGGGGGGGGACTTAAACCAAGAAACATGATAAGGCTTTAATATATTAAATCATCATAGTTTGTGACATATTATATCTAGTAGTTTATTCAAGTCTTGCATAATTCAAGTCTTGCAGAGTCTTGCATAATTCATGATACACTTCAAAACATATCTTGTTTTCTTTGTTGACACAGGCACAGTGCATGCACTGCATGCATACAATGCAAGCACAGAACTAAGCTGCCTTCATAACATTCAAGAGTTTGTAAATCCACGGATATTGCCGGTCTTACCAGCTCTCTTAAACAGGTGATTTACAGTATGCATCGTTAATATACATTAGTCATTAATGCTAATTACATTTGCATAATATTCCTTAGTTTGTCACCAAAACAAGTTCAGCCTGAAATATGTACACAAAAACTACAGGGGTTACTTAAGATTTGCAACTTCAGATTTACAAGAGATTTACTTGGAATAACATTTAACATTTACTTGAATGACTTGCATTGAAAAAATGTGATAAATTTTCCCATCAAAAGTATTTCACTTGAATTATTAAAATGTAGCTATGTACAGAATTATTGGTGAATTTTAAAGAGCCATTCAATTTGTAGCAAAGGCTGGACATCTACAATAGCCGTGACTTAAATGGTATTTGTTTCTTCCAACAGAAATGACATTTGATGAAATATAAGTTCATAGAGCTCTATAAATTCTTGTTCAAAGAGCTTTTGCTGTATTCTACAGGTACACCTCTGATGTCGACAGCTCAGCCATGCTCCCTCAAAAATCTTTCAAGACCCCAGCAGTTGCTTCTTTATCCAACAGAAAGCTGTTCTGCTCAAGTCAGCAAATTGTAAGTTTTCTGGAATTTTGTACCATATACTCAAAAGTAAATTATTCTCATGATTGTACATTCTATTTAAGTATATGGCAGATGTACAAATTACTTTAACCATGATGGAAAGTAATGTCAGCATCTCTGTTATAACATTGACAGTAGTTTTGAGGTTTAAGATCTAAGTGTAGGTGGGGGAGGGGTGGGGGTAACATCATTGCACATGCTCTGCTATAAGATCTGTGACTGGAGACTCAGTTTGTCTTCAACATCAATTTTCTGGGATGTTATGCAAATGATGCTATCTGAAAATGTTTGGTATAATTGAGATTATGGGTTGAACTGAGGGATAGCAATAATTATGGCTTTAATGTGATAATTGTGATGGCCGAAGTTGACTGCTTGAACAAAATTCAGTTCAAAACAACCATGATCTCCATCTGTGATGCCACAATGACATCACAGACCGCCTGCTGTGATCCACTTCCTGAAGTAACAGAACATGGCTATATAGCCAGTCCAAATATGGTTTCATTCAAACAATCAGATCTTGATTTAGGTTCAAAATAAATATTGAGATTGGATATTTAACTAACAGTGTATAGAAGATTTCACTGTAATATAAGTGTCTGCCACCTGAAGGTATCTTTTCAAAGGGTGGAGAATTGTGTAGTTTCTGTGGTTCCACTGATATTGAATATCAGAATGGTTTCTTTTTAACCTCTAAATATCAAACATCTATTTTTGCCAGGCATGACTTGAGCTTTAATTCACAGACCAAAGCAGCACAGTAAGGACAATGAAGCACCAGATCCTTTCATCAAAGCTTTAAAATATATATAATATATAAATTCATTAACTTGAAATATTGTAGCAGTTTTTTCATGTCTGACTAAAGCAAATTGAAACCTTGCGGTAGTTCTTTCACATTTGAGCAGAAAACAATGATTTTGTCCAGAAGATTAAAATGAGTTTTCTTAAACTTCCCAACTTATTAAACCAAATCTTAGAGGAAATATGAATGATCTTTCAACAGAGAGAGATGGCAGAGAATGTCATAGGACAGTATCATCTAAATGAAGACCAAGCTACAGCTCTTCTCTCTGTTGCAAGAATGTTTATTGATGAGGAAACAGATGGATCTCCTGTCTCTCTTATTCATGGTAAT
>KN884411.1:28249-44134 GCA_000934455.1 Apostichopus parvimensis
TCTTAAGCCTTTGTTAATTTTAATATTTTATTTTAATTATTCACGTGCACCATAATAGTTTTGATAGCATACTAACACATAATATATATTGAAGTGATATGGCCGGTGTGTATCGGTTTATTGGCCTAACGAGTGGTGGTTGTGGAATGAGAAAGTGCCCCTCTGATGTTGTGCCCCCCACTTTTTTGGAGGTTCCTACCCCCCTGACTTCAGCCCCTCGTCTTTTTTTAACACTGAACCCTTGCATCTAGTGTGTTGACTAGATATTTCTGTTATCATAGCAAAGTAACTGACTATTAATCATGAATATTCATAAATCTTTGAATTACAGATAAAGTTAATTTTGATGCCTATGTATATTACACAAACTCCAGATTTTGTTTTCAGCCATTAAACTTAAGAAACGTTGATTAATTTACTTCATTTTTCCTTTATCTGTATCCTATACACACAGAATCTAATCTACCATGCCTACAAACTGGGAACATACTTGCACTGTCCCCTGAGATCCTCTGAAGACCAAAGTTTACCAAAATTTTGCTCCAACAATTTTGTCAAGATAACCATCAAATCTTTTGTCCAAGCTCAAACAACCACCTGATTCTGTACTCTGAACCTGAGCATTTCAAAATGTCGTACTTTTTCTTGTTAAATCTCTCATTGACAAATTTCTGACCGAAGGAGTTTTATTCATGACTTCCTTTACCAGAGATTAATAGTGACAGGAAACACTTGCTAGTAATCAATTTCAACAGCAAACTTTAAAAATAAAAACCCCACAAAATCTGTTCTCTTTGTGAAAACCTCCTCCTTTGATCTTTACAGGGGTGTTTGGTGCCGGTAAGAGCTATCTGCTAGCGGTTACTGTCCTCTTCCTGTACCAGCTGTTTCATCTTCATCAAGAGAATGGCGGTGACCCTAACGACTGGAAGGTTCTCATCTCATCAACCACCAATGTAGCTGTGGATAGAATCCTACTCAGGTCAGATATTCTTTAGAACACAATTTTTGGGCAAAAAATTATAGCTTTCTGACTTTTACGGAAATTGTAGGCATCAGCAGAAAAAGTTGCAGTAAACAACGGCAATTTGTTGTGGAGGATGTCATTGAGTTTCTAGCCAAACAGAGTTCTGAATAAATTTAAGGTGTAAAGCATGCTCAGGAAATGACTCCTGGAACGTGTCCTTGATTATCAGACTGTAGCTTTTGTGATGTAGTGATTAGACCCCATTTTGCTTTAAATTATAAACATTCCCTTTAAATCTTGAACATTCCCTTTCATGTTACCATCTTTGCCACTTTAGTATCTGGAATACATCAATTTTATTTTAGATCAGTTAATGTCCCTTGGAGGGATTTCTTAGTATTACCTCAGATTTGTATGACATACGCAAATATTCAACCACAATACCATGACCACATTTCAGTTCCAACTGACCTTTGAACTTAACAAATCTCAACAGTTTAGACTATGTAGACTCTTCCACTTACATTTTTATTTTCTGTATTCAACCAATCAGGTCAATATTCACCCCTTGGATTGATTCATTGTTGGTATTGTAATTAATGTGATTGGCTTATACATGTCACCCTATAAAAAATAGAATAGTCTACAAAACTTTATCAGTTTACTTCTTCTGCTGTTTATCTTTCAGTCTGCTCCAGCTTGGCTTTGAAGAGTTCATCAGAGTGGGAAGTATTCGAAAGATCGCAAAACCGGTCCTCCCTTACAGGTGGGTTTGTTTTCAATCTGTCAATGCATTAATCGAAATATAAAACTGAAAAGAACACAACATAACTATATTTTATCAAACCTGATTGCCAACTGCCTGTTTTCTACTCACAATTTTATCCTTTAACTCCTGTTTTTCCCTTCTCTCTTCCGTAAGATAGGACGAGTCAAATTTTAGGAAATTATTTGCCATGATATCGTTTTATTATGTTTATTCGTTCTCTTATAATATGTTTCAATGTGTATATAGCGGTAAATAAATTTTGTTTTGTTTTCGTTTCATCTTCTTGCTTCCTAGTTTATGTTGTTCCTTTCTTGCATGGGAGTGTTCTACTTTGTTAAGCCCCGAAGCATCCTAGGACACTCTCGTTTCACAACTATATGCTGTATATTTAACTTATATTTAACTCATTACACATATTATAAATTGTTTTGGAAAAACAAACAACAAGAAATGAAATGTAAGTTCATTCAGTTTGTAAATTGCTAACTCAAACTACAGTCAGACAATTTTCAGGTTGAAATGTTTGTATAACCATTAATCACAAAATTTGCTTTACAAAAAATCAACTCTGAACTCATTTGCTAATAATTTTTCCTGAGGAGGTGGGGAGTGGGGTGGGGCTTATTTCTTTGTTTGTATTCCTTTGATTACATTCTTCTTTATTAATTCTTCAGTTATGGTAGATGTTTGTAGATATGTTCTAACCATTTATAACCTGTCCTCTCAAAATCTAGTGTGCATGCTTCGGATAAGGAGAGCCAGGAGTTAAAAGAGCTGCAGGAGATGCTCAAGGGGGACCTATCAACCAAGGAGAAATCTTTCGTGAGGAAGAGCATTGAGAGGCACCGTCTGGGTCTCAATAAGAAAATGCTTTCCAAAGTCTTGGTGGTTGGAGTTACATGTGCCGCTTGTACATTTCCTTGCATCACAAACCTGAAATTTCCAGTAAGCTTCTTTTTTTGTTGGTCACAGCTGTGTGATGTATACAGCCACTCCATACATGTTGAGCTATCTGTTTGACAAGAAAACCTGCAACTTGTTCATTAACATAGTCTGATAATTAGATTTTCAAGCTTGTCTTTACTGTACTGAGTAATAAAGTTGTTGCCTTCCAAGTAATTTATTGCGTCCTGTATTTGATATGTTCCTTTAATCATTAAAGGTTGTTCTTTTGGATGAGTGCAGTCAAATCACAGAACCAGCTTGTCTCCTCCCTGTGGCCCGCTTTGAATGCCAAAAGCTTGTCCTGGTTGGGGACCCTAAACAACTGGACCCTACCATCCAGGGCTCGGAGCCCGCTCACCAGTTCAGCCTCGAGCAGACCCTTTTCGATAGACTGTTGTTGCTGGTAAGTAATCAGTCAAAAATTTGTTTTTTCAGATGAACAAAAGATGAAATCAAAGTTGTTTTTAGAAACCAGTTGTGACTGATGTACCTTATCATGAATTCTTGATGGATACTTCTTTTTGGTTCCTTGCTTTTTGCAAAGCAAGGAACCTATGCATTCAACTTGGCGTGTGCGTGTGTGTGTGTGTGTGTGTGTGTGTATGTGACGCTTGGCTTGTGTACACGATATCTCAATAAGGAAATGATGTATCATGATCAAACTTGGTGGGTGGATAGCCCATAGTAAGAGGAAGATCCCTATTGTTTTTGGTGCCCGCAAAGGTCACCAAAGGTCAGTTAGATGCCAAAAACCAATATATTACAAACAGCAATAACTCCCATTGACAGGGTCCGACATGGTTGTTATTTCGGGAGTAGTTGTGAATGGGGTAAGGGATCGTTTCCAAACATAATGGTAATGTGATCGAAGGTCAACAAAGGTCAATTAATGATAAAAAACTAGTATTTTTGCGATAACTTGAGAACGAAATGTCCGTTAGGGTTGGGAGTTGCTTCAATGTAATCCAATTGTTGACCCGCATCTGGGTGACCCTTGACCTCAATTTGACCTCTGGTGACCTTTACGTGTTTTGGGGATTTTTACAGTTTCGATGCTATTTTCAGATGTTAAAGGTACCTTCTGATCATAAATGTCAATAGGTTGACCCCGTGTGACCTTTTGTGTGCGAAGTTATACGAGGTCAAAGTTAATTTTCAGACATTTAATGCAATAACTCCCAGTTCCAAGGTGTGACACGGTTGATATTTTTGGACAAGTTGCAAATGTTATAGGGGAATATTTTCAAACTTAATGGTCATGTGATACGAGGTCACCAAATGTCAATTAATGTTAAAAATATAGTATTTTGGGGGGAGAAAATGGGCAAAGAAAAAATGTTTGAATTTTTACAGTTTTGATGCTCTATTTAGGTCTCACCGATCAAAAATGTCAATTAGTTGACCTGCGGGTGACCTTTGTGTGTGAAGTTATGTATACAAGTTCAAAGTTAATTTTTAGACATTTAATGCAATTAAATCCCAATGCCAAGGTGTGACCCGGTTGATATTTTGGGGACAAGAATGGGGTAGTGGAACATTTTCAAACTTAACGGTCATGTCATCTGAGGTCACCAATGTTATCATATCTGTTGACCCGCTTGTAGGTGACCTTATATTTCTTACATTTTCGACGCCATATTTAGATCTCAAAAGTGCCTTTTGATCAAAAATCGGATCACAATTTGTGATCACAAAAGTGTTGGCTATAGTGTTGGTTACTTTATGGGTACATGTAGGACCACAATTACTTGGACTATTTGAGCCCAATCTTGCTTGATAATATTATGTGTATTGTCATATTCCCCTAAGCAAGGAACCTCAGTGCCCTTGGGCTCTTGTTGTGTTGAAGAGACCTACTTAATTATGGTATAGGCTATGTTGGTGGATCATCAAGCAGGTAATTGAGTTTCAGATTTTACCAAGTTTCTTGAATCTTGACTAATATTTCTTTCCATCAATTGTATCATTATTTTGTATGCTTTGATGATGGAAATGATGTAACACGGGGAAAGAAATGTTTTATTGTTACACTTGTTCATGTCATTGATGTAATGTTATACATTGCATTAGACTTTTTCAGATCATTGTCTTTTTATCTTTATAGTTTAGTTTGTAAACACATCTATCTACTTAGTCCAAATATCTTCATATGTTGACAACTTGGGTGAAACTCAAAACTAGAAGGGGAAAAAATGGTATTCAACTTCAGTCATATTACTTGAAATTTGTAGCAATGTTTTCCAAGCCGGAAAAGGACATAAATATGTTTGGTTGTTTTATAGTTATCTTTAAATAATTTTTCCATGTCCAATTTAAAAAATATAATGTATTTTTTTAAGAAAAGAAGGGAAAAAATGCAAAAAAAGTTAATTCAAAATCTTCACAGGGTTATAAGCCAACGATGCTAAGGACCCAGTACAGATGTCACCCTCGCATCAGTGCTATCGCCAATGAGCTGTTTTACCGAGGTAAACTAATCGATGGAGTCGATCAATCGCAAAGGAAAGAACTTGCCGTGAGTAATATCTTGTTTATTATTCACCCTTTGGTTTTGATGACTGAAGTGGCCTAGATTCCTTTAGTATTAACCAAAATTATTTAAAATTTCATCATGATTTTACCAGTGCTATGGTCGAGTGAACTAAAGGCGGTGCCATTAGAAGCAATGACACATAGCATCTAGGAGCTGGAGGGTTCGATCCCTGGCCGGTCTGACAATGTAAGGTGGCAACATAGTTCCTGTGAGAACAGCTGCTTTACATCAGGGGACCAATTAACATACTGTAGCATATTGGAAAGCAATAACGGAATCGATTAAGAATGCAGTAGTAACAATATAGAGTGATATCTCGTGCCTTAGTCAGAATCTAGATTTTAAAATGCATCCAGGCCCTCCTGAAAATTAACCTTTCTGTTTTTTTCCTTAATTTTGTTACTTTAGGGAATCCAAATTATCATTAAATGTTATTTCACATTCTCTTTGCATGAACTTTGGATCCATATTTTTCTGTATCTAATTTTATGTGTAAATATGCTGAATTGTGTCTTTCACAACCAAATCTGAAATTATTTTTTATGCAAGTACTGCAGAGTTTGTCATCTGTACCCGCGTTTGCTCTAGATACTCTCTAAATCCTTGAATGTGTTTGAAAGTTTTGAAAGAGCAAAGAAAATATTTGGGTAGAATCAAGCTTTGAATTAGTGACCACAGTATGTGAAAAATTCAGGTTGTCTTTATCACAGAGAATTGTTTATTTTCCCGTTGTTTTCTGCAATTTAATGTACCCTTTTCTAAATTAATTTTTGGCCTGTTTTGACTAAATTGATATTGTAGAATGTTTTTACTATTTTTTCATCATTATCTGTGGTGTTTAGGAGGGATTCCCCACCCTCTCTTTCTATAATGTCGCCGGTGGCAGGGAATGTCGGACAACGGGAGGTAGTTTCCTCAACGACAAGGAGGCAGTGTTTCTGGTCACCATGTTGGAGATGTTGATGGTCAGTGGTATGGAACCATCACAAGTTGGTGTCATTACATTGTACAAAGCTCAGGTGTCCCACATCAGTACCTTACTACAACAAAGTAGGTGAGTAGACACATAGTGTTCAGTCGTTTTTTTTATCATTACTAACTACAGCCACATAGGTTGGGGAAAAACATTACGATGAGTGTGAAAAGCCTAGGTATGTCATTATTAAAGTCATTTGCTTCAGTGAACTATTTCTAGAAAATTTAACGGGAATCATCGACTCCAATCATTTGTTTTCAATCCGTTAAATTTGTTTTCGTTAAATTTGTTTCCTTGGAAAAGAGCAAAGACATTTATGGCTCCGACGGGATTTGAACCATTGACCTCTGGGTCACAAGTCCAAAGGTCACTGGTTTGAATCCCGTTCTAGCCATAAATTTCTTTGCTCATTTCACTTAAACACTCCCCCTGTCAGTTTTCCATTATTCATTTACTTATATAAATTTATATAAATTACATATAAATATATCCAATAGTATGTGCTTGTTCTGTTATGTAATGCCATGCTGAATGAATAATCTACCAAATAGTCACTTTTTGTTTTCATAAATGAGTTAAACCATATTTTGTCGAAGGAATGCCTGAAAACTACTATTTGCTTCAAGATCAGTGCTAATAATGTTAAGTCCGCTAGGCAGTGTAAGATTATCTCTGCTGCCCTGAGCCTTCTTTCTGAAACACTAACATAAGACAACTATTGAATCTTTATTTGAACTTTATTAAAATTCTTTTTTATGTGTTATTAAAATTTATTACATACCTTGAGTATCACAGTTCATGCACTGCATAGTTTCCATAATCTTAGATGTAGATATCAAAGTAATTGCTCCCCAAAAGTTTAACAAATGAAGCAACATTTTTTAATGATGTATAAATCAGGAATTGTCCTACAGGTGCCTGATGTGTTGATCATTTGAGAGTAGTGAAAAGTACTAAGTTATCCAATGGGATTGAGGCACGCACTCATACCTCCAAACACTTTTCCCATTTTTTTTTTTTTTTTGTATTGTACAATTTTTTTTTTGAGAGGCAGAGGGACAGGGCTGATAGAATGGTTGATTATTTTAACCCCTACCCCCCCCCTCCCTCCCTCATGCCCTCCTCCTCTGCACACTGGCAGAAATGTTTTGATCTGTTTAAGAAGTTAAGAAAAAAGGTGTTGTGAAGAGATTGAAGAGGTTAAATAACTACAGGTTAAAGGTTAAAAAATGCAAATGGAAGAATGTAAATAGCTCAAAAGCAAGTGGAGAGAGTCGGCTGTTGTCAATTTGTTTGTCTCTTTATCCTTGTCATTTTAGATTAGTTGGTTTGAGAGATTTGAAAGCTATCCAGATTTCAACGGTGGACGCATTTCAAGGAGGAGAGAAGGACATCATCATCTTATCTTGTGTTCGGTCGGATTTTATGGGATTTGCAGCCTCAGACAAGTAATGATTATGGAGTTTTGTTCTAAAATGTTAAGAGTATATATATATTAAATTTATTCAAGTTCTAATCCCTCCTGTATGTACAAGGCAGTCTCACTCTATAGTATAATTATACAACTTAGTTCTGTTAATTTGTTTCGTTTTCTGTTGTTTCTGTTATTTCTGTGAAAATTGGACAAAATCTTTCAACTCGTTTAATGCTCCTCAGGCTGACAGCTTTACATTGCAAGTGGATTTCTAAAAATATGAGAGTTAAAAAATCAAAATGTAGTTATGGCCCATGTAGCATTGCCACCCCCACAAAGGCTTTGTTCTTTATAAGTTGCAATTGAAGAGAGTTTTAATAGTAATTATGATAATAATAATAATACAAAAGTCACAGCATTACGGGAACAAATCCCAAATTGAATAAAATCCATTTTCTTTTTTTTAAATCTATTTTGCAGACGAACTAATGTTGCTCTTACTAGATCCAAGCACCATCTCTTAATTGTCGGAAACCAGAGGATCCTCTCTGCAAATTCCCTGTGGAGCAAAGTTATTTTAAAATGCAGAGGTAATACTTTTCTTAATAATTGGAATGTACATACAAGTCCTTCCCCTTTATGAATCCATTAATGGTTGTGGTCTATGATACAGAGTGACTGGCTGGTTTTGATACCAGACAACTAAAGGGGTTGCCAAGATGAGGCATCTGGCCTTGGTGATGTCATTACATTAACACCTTTGGTTATATTCAGTAAGCAAGATTTGTTGAATTAATTTATTAATGATCTCTTTGGTCTCAAGAGTGCAAAAATGGAATTCAGGACTCTTCATCTCTGATGAAAGAATGGACAGCTAAACTCGATGAAGTGATGTTGGAAGAGAAGAAAACAAAGAAAAAAGCAAAGCGAGTCTTGAAGAGGAAAGAGATGGATGAAATCATCCAATCAGAATTTACCGACAGCCCTCCATTATCTTTGGATTCTGAAGGTAGCTAAAGGGGAGGGGAAAAAAAGATATTGAAATGAACAATTCTGAAATTAATCAAAGGTTTCTTAAGTTTTATGTCATATAACATCGTTTCATTGTTATGTTTCAGTCTAGGGAAATTGTGAGCAAAGATAATAAAAAAAAACTCAAAATTGGAGGGTCAAGGGGAGTATCTCAGAAAGGTATAAATCCTATAATTAGATTTATGTATAGTATTGGCAGAAAAATGAAGGTAGTCGGAAAATTGGATAGCATATAATAAAGATGTTTAATTAATACCACAAATGAGTTTGCATTTATCTTCATAATGTTGGCTGCATACAAGGAATGAACAGATTTCTTGCTAGGAGATATTTCTTTTATTTGAAATAATTTATAAGCAGAAGTCAGCAAAAGTCGATAAGAAATAACATTTGATTTATCTTTGAGGTTAGTAAATTTTTGGATTGGGCTATAATACTTTTTTGTCACTATCTGACCAAGTCTTTTTGATATTCAAATGTTATGGGATACATCTCTTTGTAAATTAAGAGATCTATGCGAAAATACATCCTAATGTTTTATTTCCAAACCTTTGAAGGGGTGGGTAACTAGCCTAATTTCATAGCTATTGATGCAATATTTTGTGGAATATTATTATTAAACTAATGTTTTCAAGTACCTTATATTTCCTTTGACAGTAGATTAAAGTATCACCTGATTGTATCAAAACGGATACAAACAGTGATTACAGTTTTACTGTTTTGTTCAATTACAGATGAAGAAGAAGAACATAGGATTGGAGAGTCTACATCTGCCGTTAGATCGCAGTTTAAACCTACGGAGAAAAGCCTTCAAAGTGAAATCACCCATCCTCCAGCTTGGACTCAGAATCAGCTTTCTGCTGCAGATACAGTGATTACATCATCTCAAACCACTTCCGATCTCCGAGTCATCGATCATGGGATAGCTCAGTCTCTGGAAGTAGCCGCCGGCACTCCAAAGATCGTAACGAATAGTTCCTCGACAAACTCTGACGAAGGTGACAGCGTTAGAAATGTGGCCGAGGAACAAGTCCTAAAGGTGAGACATTCTACTGATGGAGTATTTCACGGAGCAGACCGTCTCAGTGTACAGTCTGGAGATGTGATTACCGAGCTGGCACGACTGGAAAATTCAGATGCAGGACAGAACCTTCGGGACAAGACCGAGATAGATGCAAGTCTGTCTAATTCCCCATTCTTCTCTGAAAATGGCAAGATACTGGTCTCGCTGGGTACCGAAGTGCTGCTCGGATCAGAGGCAACCTCAGCATCTCTTGAAAAATCTCCATCCGGAGAAGGAACGACTACGACTATATGGACCGATGACATCGGAAGTCCATCGTATTCCCCTCTTAAGGATGTAGTTGAGAGCAGCGATGATGATAATAACGAACTTCCAAATTTTGAGTTTGATACAGATTTTTCATGAATTGTAGAATTGAACTTGATTACTAACCTCTTTTCTGTCAAAACTATGCAATTATTTGTAAATATTCAGAGAAATTATTTCAAGGCCTTTGTCAATTCTGCTTTACAGAATCAGTCAGCATAAATAACGGTATTCACCAGAGCGTTGATGTGTTATCATATCATGTGGTTACATTCTGGGGTTGAGGTACATAGGGAGTATGTTCCCTCCCCCCTCCCAAGTGTTTGGGAAGAAGTGCCCCATTTTCATAAATGAATGTACCCCTTCTTGTCAGGGCATTGGTACCTTTCTGTTATGGAAAAGTGCCTGTTGTTATATAAAGTGTTTTTCTGCACTCCTCCCTACCATTTCTCCTCCCCCCCCCCCCTTTACTGAACCCTCTCCGGCTGGTTATGACCACCACAGATCAGTGCAGTATGCAATATTGTTAATCGTACATTTGAACTCAAAAAACCATAACAATGAAAAGAAAAGAACTTTGAAAGCCTAAATTATCTATCTTTGCAAAACACAATAGAACATTCATATTACACTATGATAAAAAAGTTTCACAAGTTTTTTATATCAATCTGATCACAAAGTGTTATCACTTTTGCTCAGGTATTGAATTATATCGTTGTAGCTTTATGATGAAAGCTTCATTGTATGTTTGTGACATCACACGAAACAAGAGGATTTTCATGGTGCAGTTGCATCAAAAGTGAACGTTGCATCAAAAGTAAACACCTGTGGTGTCTTAGATTCGCACCGACAATTTTTTTCTTTCTTTTTTCCTTGAAAATCGGTATGAATACACTACCATTTCATGTGATATTGATATCTTCACTTCTGCTTTAATATCTAGATTCATGGTCAAAACAACAAAGTGAAATATAAAGCCAATTTTTGCTGTCAGTCTGCAACTACAGTTATGACTGTGACATCAAATACATTCAACCCTACATAGCAATAGTGCAAAACTTAACTAGAACAGTTATAAAATATTCCGACTTCATCAGTCCAACATTTGCACCTCAGACTGTCTAAAGGTTATCGGTGTAGCCACCAATTTTCAAAGATGGAATTTGCTATAAGTTTTTCAAAAGTCTCATATCATTAGGTATCTCACCCTCTTTAGCTTTCTAAGACATCGAGTGGTATTCCCACAGACAATAAAATGCCTCAGACAAGAGAAAATTCCTTCGAGGGTTGGTAATAAAAATGATTCTCTAGCTCTTTAGAGTATGTGACCATAACTTGACTTCCTAGCATATTTGGTGGCAATATGGATATACTTGCAAAGGCCATGCTAGCAAATCTCATAAATGACCACAAACTGAAACCCATACAGACACTAATAATTATGATGTACAAAATCTCAGTATACTAAATAATACACCCCCTTTGACCAAAGGAAAGAATAAAACCAGGATATTGGTTATATGCTTTAATATGAGTTTGATAAAATCTTGATCCAAAAATACAAAAATATTTCAAATAAACTATCTTGCAATAAATCTTGAGTATGAAAGCACCATCATAATAAACAAAGACAAATTGTAATGGAACAAAATGGCCTAGGGCCATCATAATTGAAACCGAGAAAAAAAAGGCCAACATTCTTTCGCTGATACCTTTCTTCTCTAGAGCGGTGTCACAGTTCAAATCAGTCAACATTTACTTCCCCATAACTTATGTTTTATTCTTGGTTATACAGTCTTTAGGCAGTGTAAGGAAACAAGAAGAAGTGGATAAATGACTGCATGATATAGACACTCAAATTATGACATTGACAACAAGTTGCCTTCCCCTACCCTCTTCTCCCCCACCAACCCCTCTCTCTCTCCTTGTTGACAAACTGACTATGGAAGGTAGAGTATCAGATGTCACAATTGAGAAACATTTGATTCTGATAAAAAGTATAAAAAAATTTGAATATTCAGAAAAATTTTTCATTATCCAGACTTTATCCATAAATTCTTTTATCCAAGATTAATTTCTGTATTACATTGCACATACATTATCACTGCTATCTAATAGCACAAATAAATGAATTCAATTAACAAACATAGCTTTTGTCACACACACACACAGAGCACCTATTTGTAGCGTTAAACTATTTGTTATTAAAACTATGGAAGCTATGATTGAAGGAACATCTCTGTACTATATCAAACACATAGCTATGGATGGACAATAACTGGCAAGTTATACTTAAATATAGAAAACTTTGTTATCCTGCAGTTTTCCATATCCAGAACTCTGTTCCATACCAGTCCAGATATGTCCAGGATCAGAGCAGTTTGGGTTGCGAATGGTTCCAAAACATGGCTGCTTAAAGGCATTGAAGACTCGCCCCAAACCGTGTGCGGCCATCTGAAAAGTTAACTTTCTGTTGCTTGCAAGTGACGTTTTGTTCGTGTCGCTACAAAATGCAGACAGTAATGAAAGGTGATACCTTGTTATCTTTAGCTGGACATGAGATGTCCATCGCTGTATCGTTTATACACTGTGCTATGCATGGGTATTGACCGCAGCTGTATGTACTGACTGTACACTAGTGTCTAATTACCGACGGTAGCAAGCTGTGTGTGTATTTTCTGGGATCGATGTTGGTGTCTAACACTTCTGTTACACCTCATTCGAAACTAGGTCAGATTACCGGCATGAGACGTTTCTTTTTGCGTGAGTCTTCACACCCTTTAAACCAGCTGTAAGAGTGAAGACACTACCAGTGATACGATGTGTAGACAACACATGTTTAATGTATCATCATTCTCTAACCTCTCTGAAATAATCACAGTAATGACTCTTGAAAGCAAGCTGTTACTGTCATCAACCACAGTGTGGGACACATGAGACCAGCTAGAGCATCAATAGTACAGTGGTTTCTAGCCTTATAGCATTAATTGTACTCTTATACAATTTTCCAAATTACTAATTTTTAAATTATTAATTTTTTAATTAATTTTTTAATTTGCAGTTTCTGCTTACTCCAATTTCAGCATCAGCAGAACCATGATCAGCATGATCAGTATTGATGCCTGTGGTGATATGAAACAGTCTCACTCTGAAAACACCCTTCAATGAATGTTGACCTCACAGTCTCGAAGCAACCTTCATGACCTAAGTCAACGATGATTATATGTAAACTGAAGTAGGTGAATATTTATTCATTCCTTCAGAAGTTACCTGTTATATGACCCCTGAGATTACTTTTGACCCGCTATTCCTGTATAGGCCTACCCCACATAGAACTACCTAAGGATCATAATGGTGAAATGGTGATTAATATCCACTTTGTGATTGCAGTAATTAATCTGAAAGGAAAAGCAACCACTATAATAAATTTGCCACATTGATAGCTCTCTAGACAATTAAACACTTAATGACATTTACATATTACCATTTCACTTGTGAAGCATTCTTTGGCAGTGAAAAGTAGAAATATTAAGTTTAACATAGATTGTTTACTACTGGATGGATTTTTTTCTCCGCACATGCATATATGTATATGTATAATGGTATGGTGAGGTTTTTGCTCACGTACTCTGATATGTTGTGTCACTGGCATCGTGGAAAAGGTTGACATATATTATTTAACTTAAAATTTGGATGGAAAAGCAGGCCATTGGTGCCAAATCAATGTTTGTGAATTGCATGTGCTGATTCTATGCAACTGATGTAACTATTATTAAAATTGGAAATTGGATGGAACATTCGCTCTGTGCATTCGATATGGTACTAACTCTGTACTGTCTTCGTGCTGCTGATGGCCAGGCTTAAAGATGACGGTGAGAGATTTCGATTCCATTTTGAGGTTCTCCTGTGTGTCTATATCTAGTTTGGTTTCTGTCATCACCAGGTGCGTTATCTTTCCTCGCTTCACCAAGACCGACCTGGAATAGGAAAAGAGATTTTGTTTTAGTAGGATGGCAAGTTAGAAACCAAAAATGTGGAAGAATTTTATAGTATTGCAATTGCTCGATGGCATGAGTCTGTCTGATATTATTAAAACCATATGGCTTCAGTATATGACCACTATATAAATTGTACAGTCTTGAATGGTTTTACAAATGCTGGCTAATAGTGTAATACTGATGACTCAGCTGTGGAATAGTGGGTGGAACGAGTTGAGGGGGGGGGGGGGGAGGTGAGTAGGGGTTAACATGGCACCATCCTATGTTCTGCAATCCTTTGAAAAAAAATATATTTGTAAAGGGATTTTAAATAGAGTACTGTAACCTTTCATTTCACTACCTTCCCAAACAGGAACTTAAAAGACTAGTGTTATCACTGCCACCAAACACGACCATTCAAAATATTTCCTCAAAGATGAAATCTGATAGGGCATAATACCATACAGTACCTACATATGACAGAATCTATAAATAAAAAAAAGGTTGTTACTGTACCCAATGATTTCCACAGGCCTTCTTAGACTGCAGCCAGACACGTCGAGGTACTTTAAATTGGCACAATTATTTATCAGCCAGAGTACACTCTCATCATTGACTTTGGGACAATTAGCAACAGCCAACCACATCAGGTGTTTCTGCCTCATGCAGATTTGCCAGAACACAGAGGAGTCCAGGAAGCTACATTCACTCAAGTCTAGCTTCTCGAGTGCATGACACCTCATGCAAATATCTGCGAGAATGTGGGGCACGAGACCGACACCTCGGAGGTAGAGATTTTTTATCTGTCCGCCATGACTAGCAATGGTTTGTAAGCAAGAACTTGATATACTCATGCAGTTTGTGATATTCAGTTCGTTAAGTAAACGATTAGCTTTGAGAAATGCGATAAAAGTGTCATCTGTTAGCCAGTGACAATCTTTCAAGTTCACTTCCTGTAAGGATTCACAATTTTTAACCAGCACTTCAAATGCTACTAGGTTAAGCTTCACATGACTCAAGTCCAGTTTTGTTTGTAATGCAAAATACAGCCCAACCAAGTCTCTGCAACTCGAACTGACTAGACGTAGGCCGAACAACTCTTCAGTACTGAGGTGACAAAGAACATAGTTAATTAAGACATCTTCCCATGGTAGGTCTAGGAGAAACATTTCATCACCGTTTCTGATTGTACCTGTGTATGAAAAGATTTTCCTGTAAGCTGTAACAATAAATCATTTCAAATTATGTGCAAACTATGGCGCAACTGCTGAGCTGCAACATTTAAAGGCATTGAAGACTCGCCCCAAACCGTGTGCCGCGCTCTGAAAAAGTTAACTTTCCGTTGCTTGCAAGTGAAGTTTCTGCTTGTCGCTACAAAATGCAGACAGTAATGAAACATGATACATTGTTATCTTTAGCTGGACCTGAGATGTCCATCACTGTATCGTTTGTACAACGTGCTGTGGGTATTGACCGCAGCTGTATATACTGACTGTACACTAGTGTCTAATTACCGAAGGTAGCAAGCTGTGTGCGTATTTTCTGGGATCGATGGTGGTGTCTAACACTTCTGTTACACCTCATTCGAAACTAGGTCAGATTACAGACGTTTTTTTTTTGCTCCAGTCTTCACACCCTTTAAAACCGTATATATAATATATGTCTATCACCGATATATGGGCTAGCCTATATGATTATGAGATATACTTTCTGATGCAGAGAGGGGTGCACTGTGACTACAAGTACAAGCTGGGGGTGTACATATTTCTCCGGTGTGAACCATATGGTAATGACTAAGCACATCCGACTTTAAAAGGATCTTGACACATAAGAATTGACAAGCCTAACATGGGCTGATCGTACAGGTGCCGAACTTCTAAGTGGCAATGTCTTTTCAAGTTTCATACCTGCTAAAATGCTATCTTTGCCTAACTTTTACGTA